>JAUCBJ010007224.1:0-143648 GCA_032718475.1 Nemertoderma westbladi
CGCACTGATGCACAGGCGAACAATGTCAACCACACTGAACGGCAGGATACGGGGGATAAACGCAAATTGGCAGTGAAAACAGGAGTGAAAAATAAAAAAAAAACGAAAAATATAAGTGGTCTTTTTGATAATTAAGTTGATAATTGAGTTGATAATTAAAATAGTCATAATTTTTGACTGACAGACAAACAGACCAAAAGACAGACCGAGAGACATGCATGCAGACTCTGTCTATGTCTGTCTGTTTGCCTGTTATATTTTGACAGACATACTAACATGTTAATAGTTAATACCATGTTTAAGCAAAAACACTGGCTAATATTTATTGCATTGCCAAGATATAGTATGCAATGCATCCTTAGTAATCAGAGATAAAATTGACTTGTAATTTACAATATGAAATTAGTTTAGGTTTACTCTCCTATATACATAGTCCCGACAGTGCATATACAATTCTACATTGAAGTTATTATTAGGCAGTACAACAGTTTGTAATAACTGTTGGAGTTCAGTCCGGTCATCTTCGTTGAGTGGACATAGAACATCAGGGACATCAACAACAGTTTCATTGTCTTCAACGACTGGTCCCTCCCAATCAATACCGTATGATTCAAGTTCAGGCGATTCCTCGAGGGAAGTGGACAATCGGCTATTAATAAATATCTTAGTTGGAGACCAGTAGCTTTCTGTACGTAAACCATGGCGATTCCATGCGTTACGGAAAGTTTCAAGAGAATTGTTTATCCTATCCTTATAGCAAGTATGGAGTACGAATAAGTCCACTGTGTTCGTTGGATCCAACAAACAGTTATCTTCCATCCAGTAAAACAACTCGTAGTACAAACTTAGGACAGACCTAAAGACATCTCGCCATAATCTCTCAATTCTCTGATTGTGGGTACTTTTACCCGCTATAAAGCTACCCCTGTTATATCCTCTATTAGCTATCATTAACGAAGCGACGTCACGGTTCTCCCCACCCTTATCCCCCCTGACACGAGATGGTAATCCATAATACTGCATAAGGCACTTTCGCGCTTCAGCATCAGTGGTTTCACACATACATAGTATATATATATATATATATCGGTACAATGAACCATGCTGTTAACACCCCCCCCCCCCCCCCCCCCCCATTATTTTTAACCCCCACCGCACCCCGTCGCTATTCCTGTTAGACCCCCATACACATCCAATATATTGTAGTATTACTATTCTCTTTATTGATCTGTAGACTTTATTAAAACCGTCTCTTTTATTAAAACAAAATTATCTTTATTAACAAACAATAATTTATTTATTTATTAATTTTATTTTATTAATTTAAAAAACACTGATGATGAAACCCGATACTCTCCTGTACTGCTTCCTGAAACAACTTCAATACAGTTTCAGCACAATTATTCGTTGATAGCCAAAGATATGTTATTAACCGTGAATAACCGTCAATGGCACCATGTACAACAAAACACCACCTCACTAGGCTGTGGTGGCCGTCTATATGCCACAGCGAATTTGCACCCCTAACATTATACTTACGGCGACTAACAAGGGCCCCCCAGCGGTAGGATGAAGATACGGGATCGATTTCTCGTAGAATTGAGGAAACACGATTTAACCCTACATATATATTCTTCATCCGTAGTAAAGAATTCACCATCCGGCAACCAGCATGTGGAAATTCCCGGTGTATTTCTCTAATAGCGGCAAACAGTGTTCCATTTGTAACCACTCGTCTAACTCGTTGCAAACCGTATTGTCTTACACGTGTCATTATTGCGGACCTACTAACACCGAATATCTTCGAAATTTGCTTCCAAGTAAATCCGGTTTCTTTAAGGAAACTCAGGGTTTCCGATGGAATGTCAAATGACGGACGACCGCGCTGGTTATCGACTCCGATTCTAGACCTGCTAGTAAAACCTCTATATGGCAGTCTAATTAAGTCTGTGCAACGAGACGAGGACCTAGACCTATTCTCAGGTGTTTTTACGCAGTTGAATAAGATAGCCATGATAAGCCACACCAGTATGATTATTAGGATAATTAATACTGTTTACTAAGTCCAAGTTTGTTGCTGCGTGACTAATTCGCTGATACAAGTCGTTCAAAACATCAACATCACAGATGAGACTTGGTGAACTCTGGATATCATCATGGAGATGTAATTGTTCGCACTTACTAATTACAGACAATATCTCCTGGTGCATTATTTCAACTTGATATGCCATATTTAAACTAGCCTCTGGCAAACTAATATAAAATTACGAAACGAAACGAAGGTAATACAACGGCAGGGCAGTACAGTAATTAATTACCTACTGCAGCACCGCACCGGTGTGGTACAGTACAGCAGTACCCAAATCTAGGCCTATTGCAGGACATAATTCAAATATCCCGCCTATTCATGGTATCATAGCAACAACAACAGCTATTAATTACGACGGTCGATCTGGTTCCAGTATTTAATTACGACGGTCAATAATGTCAACATTAATAACGACGGTCGATCTGGTTCCAGTATTTAATTACGACGGTCGATAATGTCAACATTAATAACGACGGTCGATCTGGTTCCAGTATTTAATTACGACGGTCGATAATGTCAACATTAATAACGACGGTCGATCTGGTTCCAGTATTTAATTACGACGGTCGATAATGTCAACATTAATAACGACGGTCGATCTGGTTCCAGTATTTAATTACGACGGTCGATAATGTCAACATTAATAACGATGGTCGATCTGGTTCCAGTATTTAATTACGACGCACGATAATGTCAACATTAATAACGACGGTCGATCTGGTTCCAGTATTTAATTACGACGGTCGATAATGTCAACATTAATAACGACGGTCGATCTGGTTCCAGTATTTAATTACGACGGTCGATAATGTCAACATTAATAACGACGGTCGATCTGGTTCCAGTATTTAATTACGACGGTCGATAATGTCAACATTAATAACGACGGTCGATCTGATGGTTCCAGTATTTAATTACGACGCACGATAATTATCAGCATTTAATTACGACGGTCGATAATTTACAGTATTTAATTAGTGACAGTCGATGTTGGTAGCTTTATCGGCTGTCATAAAATTATATCGAATTAAAATACCAAAAGTATGCCATAGTAGACGCCATTACGTACGCTACGGAGCAGTGGAGAGCTGAACTCAACCAAGGTAAGTATGTTGCCGTGGCGTTCCTCGACCTCAGCAAGGCCTTTAACTCTCTCAAACACGATACTTTACTAAAAGAGCTCGATTCATTAGGATTTAATTCAACGGCTCTAAAATTAATTAAAAATTACCTCTCAGACCGCAAACAGAAAGTTAAAATCGGAAACATTTCTTCGACATATTTTTCCGAAAAAAGGGGTGTCCCTCAAGGTACCCTAATGGGGCCTTTAATGTACACACTCTATACTAACACTATGCCATCTCTAGTAACTAAAAATACGTCCATGGTACAATACGCTGACGACACAGCCATATATATATCAGGAAAAGATCCGGTCTACTTAGCAAGCGAATTAAAAAACATCATACATAATATTTCAAACATTTTCCAGGCATACAGTCTTCAAGTTAATCCAGATAAAACAGAACTTTTACTTCTACATCCACATAAAAATATAGACAATAATATTCAAAAAATAAAAATTAAATTAAACAAAGAATGTATAATAGAACAATCGACTAGCGTACGATATTTAGGTATAAAAATAGACAATAAACTAGAATGGAAAGAGCAGATTGATTCAGTTATTAGTAAAATGGGTATGGCAATTTCGGGTCTAAGAAAAATTAAAGGGCAATTACCACTAAAAACGAAAATTACTTTATATAAAGCATTGGTTTTACCATACCATAATTATTGTTGCCAGCTGCTGTTATCTTTACACAACGAATATGGACACAAAAAAATACTGTACCGTCTGGAAAAAATGCAGAACTTAGCACTACGTTGCATATTTAGCAAAAAACCAAAAGATTGTTCTGCTACCGAACTTCGCACAAAAGCTAAAATTCCAACTCTTTATGCATCTCGCGAATACTACGGCATCACCTTTTTACACAAATATTTACTAGGAATAGCAGAACCATTCAAACATCTCGACCTACCATTCTTAAAAAATGAAAACAAACAAATAAACCCACGAACATTTAAAATTAAAATGCCAAAAACTAAAAATTATTACGGTCATACATCATTAACATATAAATTAATACAAATGTGGAATGAACTACCACAGGCAGTAACTTCCCAATACCAACACTTGAAAGAATTTAATGCAACCCTAAAAAAACATTACCTAACTCAGTACCACCGGGATGATACAACATAACGCAAAAAACAATTACCTTTTTTTCATAGCATCTCGTAAATTGTGTACACTCAGTGATTCATATATTATAATATAATTTGTGCAATATCTAGCTAGGGTTGTAGTAATTCATTAGGGATTAAAGTAAGTTTATATACATACTGTAGAACCCAACATTAAATGTCTGGGCGGGCCAGTCTGACGTATATTCATTATTACCAGTTACCTTGTGTAACTGCCTGTTTTTGTGCAATTATTGCTAATGATTACACAATGCAGTTTGAATATGAAACAAAAAAAAAAAAAAAATACACCTGCTGAGTGTATCACGTATGACAATGTATTCCTAAAACCCAGCGGACAAGTTATTATGACAAATGCAGGTATTATGCAACGAATCTGGAACTTTGTAAGGCCTGAATTGGAAAGCAAGGCGGTCTCAACAAGTACTGTATACGCCATCTATGAGGTGACTTCGCCGTGAGTACCAGTGAGTCTGTGCACAATCTTGCGCTTTGACACCCCATGACTTTCTTAAGACGCCTCTTAAAGGACATTGGCCTTGGAGATTCTGATAATTATGGGGATAGGGAATTGCGGCGGTGGAATTTTGTACAGTATTTAACCCGGCATATCATTCTTTGCATGCTGCTTCACAGTAAGCCAATTGAAGGTTGCATGGTGGTGGAACAAATTTTTGTTATAGATAGATAGATACTTACATACCGCATTATAAACTTGAGAGATTCAACCAAAGATTGTAAGTATTTAATTTACCGCTGTGCCATAAACAGGCTGATCGGTAAATTGGATCAATTTAAAAAATATATATTTATTCAATCATATTTTTTTGCATTAATCTTATCTGTTTATTACAACAATCAATCGAATTAAATTACATGCAGTACCGCTCATGTGATATATTAAATTCCATATGTTAAAGCTGATAACTCTAACTGTCTAAAGTTCTGTCATATATTCGACTAGAAATAAAATTATTAACTAATAATTAAATTTTAAATAATTGCCTTTAGTGTCTTTGATGGATGGCGGCCCTTTATTATTATGGTCCCGATACGGTTGAAAAGCATCACAAGATTGACCTTTTTAATTTTTTCAACGACAATTTTAAAAATATCTGAACTGAAATTGAACTGGTTAATTTGTATTGGATAATAAACACTATTGAAACGTTCACAATAGCTAACGGAAATATAACTAGCCATTTACAAATCGTTACTTTTCAGTTTCTGAACTCAAATTGAACTGGTTAATGCGTGGGACGCTATTCAAACGTCCAAGAACATTAATGGGAAATTAACGATACCATTAATGAACGTTACTTTTTTAGTTGAAACACCAACACCATTTAGGCGTTATTATATGGAGACTAATTTAGAACTTTGAAAACTGGTACAGTATGTGCGACGTTTATGGAGTGGACATGTTCTCAACGTCGAAAAGCTGTGTGTGAACGTTATGTGCTACTAGGGTTGTTAACCAGTCAGCTTAGTTCAGTCGTTGTTCATGTGCTACTGGAAGTCCCAGACTAGTTGACCAGACAGCTTAGTTGTTCACGTCTGCTCTATGCCCCAGACTAGTTAACGTCAGGTTTAGATGTGCACGTGCTGCTCGGTCTGCTCTATGCCCCAGACTAGTTAACGTCAGGTTTAGATGTGCAAGTGCTGCTCGAAGTACCAGAATAGATAAATCAACAACATTAACGGATGAGTGAGTTAAACCGATAAGAAATATTTTATTCTGATTCAATGAATTACATTAGTCTTACTCTCTTCATGTATTCAACGTTAAAAAAGATTTGAATTTACTGCCAAAATATAGATAGCAGATCTGATCTGCCACCCTTTCTAGTACAAATTACATGTATTTCAATCATTTGCATTTCCCGCGCTATGGAGCAGGGTGGCACCTTTTAGGGACTTGTAGGTGGTTCGCCTGCGGGGCTAGGACTCCATGTGAGATGTTTCCTAAATTAACTATATATATAGACAAATGGAATAAAAGTTCAGTAATACTTTGTGAGTTGAGTACCACATATTTTTTTGTTACTTGTAAATAGGACTTCATTTTATTATGATCAAACTTTATTAAGAATGTCCAATTAATGTTTTTATACATTAATAAGTCAGTCCACCGATCTTATCATTGAAAATGACGCCAGTTGGTGTATGAAATCTTTGTTTTGTTGTATTTGAATTGTTATATTATATTAATTAATATATTGGCTATTCTTTATTTTGAATATTTATATGGCTTACTTTGGTTGATCGATTAATGTTTTTACATTAAATGAGGCTGTTAGTAAGACGCCCAAATGATGAATACTTTCATTACCAATAGAACTTTAGAAAACGTACATTTATTGTATTTAAATAAGAATATCCAACATAAGTTTTCACACCTTTGCCTGTACCAATAGCTACACCCACATGGTACTGTATACATGTACGCATAAGGACCCCCTTACATGGTATGCAAATTCTAAGCCTAATTATTTAAAGTTATATTAGTCCTCTGAGAAACCACAAACGTTAAACGTTTTTTCTATCCACTTCTCTTATGCCACTTTCATTTCCAGTAATTATGGCAGCTACCCACAATACACTGTTTTATCGGTTTTTCCCACCAGGATCATCTTTCTGATTTCATCTAGCACAATCCAAATTCTGATGACAACTTTGGGTTCTCCCTGACAGTTACCAATGTCCATTTTTAGCGCGGATCGGGTCGGGTATTTGAAACACAATGCCCAGAACATCATGCAGTCAGTGTAATCCCTGTATCAATGTTTTGATGTTTGGTGGGAATGATCTCTGCGATCCTGACTACCCCACGTAAGGACAAAGCCAAATTATTTGCATATATTAGTCATATGAGAAATCTTTTAAGGGTAAGATTTAGTTGTATGCTTACTTATAGTAGTAATAGTGACAATATGAAATCTTAAAACTTCGTATAATTATATTATTAAACATGTTTCCAATATAATAAATAGATCAACGAATATCAATTGAGGAACTTCAAGGTCATGTTCGAGCGGAGGTGGCGCGCTATGCTGGTGTGTGGAATGTGGTGGGATGGACTAAGTCGTCCACCTCCACCATCAATGAAGCCGGCATAAAAAACATTGAGGCGGCGAAGGTAAACTTTTCAAGTGTGACCCTAGTGGAGGAGTTTGAATGATGATAAGACCGAGTTACTCCTATTGCAGAATCGTTTCGGATGCCACGTGGTCCGGTCCATCCAACAGTTCAATGTGGTGCTGACACAATAGTGACTAGCACGCATGCACGCAATATTGGGTTTGTAATAGACACACACTTAACTTTTTAAAAACAAATTGCAGCAACAGTACGTGATTCATTTTTTCAATTACCTAATATATCAAAGATAAAACGGTATTGTCAAGACATGACCTCGAAATATTGATTCATGCCCTAGTGACAAGCAACCTGGACATCAACAATTCCCTCTATTATAGTCTGTCAGTTAAGCTCATAAAGAAATTACAATAAGTACAGAATGCGGCAGCACGATTGCAGGCTGGTATTAGGAAGAGAGATCACATTACTCATGTTTTCGTTATGGGATCCGAGTTGCCGCATAGATTTTTTTATTAAAGCAGAATCTAAAGCAGAACTTGAAGCGCACCATCATATCTTAGAAAATACAGAATCTGGTTCCGAAACAGAGAGAATGGTATGGTAATAGTTAGGGCTCAACAGGGTGACAAACAATATGGCAACACTCCTACTGTAGTTGAGTGGCGCGCTGGTTGGATCTAAGTACATGTAAGTATAATATAATAATAATAATAATAATAATAATATTTATAAAGCGCCTGTCTAAGCACTATTTCAAGGCGCTGTATATACTGTATATATACTGTATTATAATGTATAGACCTCAAAATTTAATTAAATAGTATAATATAATGGTGTGATCATGGGTGTATAAAGAACGATTATATTTGTATAACATAAATATAGTAATAGGGGTGGATTTGTGTGGGTCGGTTTGGGTTTGAGGATTTATAACATAATTTTCTTAACTTATTTCATGGAATACCATTTCACTGTCAACTTGCAATCTTAATATATGTTAATTACTGTGGAGTAGATGAATCTTAATGGAACAGAAACTGGATCAAAACTGGAATTGAGACTCGATTTGACTAGATTGATTCGACTTGAACATATTAATATACTGTATACTAATGCAGCATACTTTAGGCCTACCTATAATTATACATTTTAATTGTTTCTTGCAAAAATATTAATAAAATTGTAATACTGGAGAAGCCCTATTGGGTATCGGAAAGTTATGTGTTTTTATACCTACGAGTTTAGCAGCTTAGCACTACATTACGGGTCACCAAACAATATTATATATTACAGTTGTTAGATATATTTGCTATAAGATAATAAGATAAAAAAGCATTGCGTTGTGGGTTTATTTCACTGTTTTAAACGGGTGTTCACATAATGCTAACATTATTATTATGATTAAAATATTAATAAAATAACGTTTTCAACAATTCTTACTCTATTATATTATAAAACAAATCGCACCAATTTTGTTCAGATGTAATAATTTATTGCATTTATAGAAATAACATTGTTTATATGGAAACTCTATGTAGGCCTATTACAAGATAATACCATGCATTTAATAACATTAAAATCATAATGTTTTAGTATTATTGTACATCCCTGAAGGGACATCCCCTGAAAGAGGGCAGTGCAGTCATTGACCATGTGCACCTTTTTGAGTGTATCTGGATGTCGTTCATCCTGATGTGGAAGGTAGTACGTCTTGTCAGTAACAACTTCTGGGTTTATCATCCTCATGGAGTAACCCTTTTCAAAGTAAGTCTGAAGTTGGGTGTTGTATTGCATATGGGCCTTCTCATCACGCAACAAACGCTGGCGTATAGACTTCAAACGTTTCAACGCAAGCGGATAGTTGTTGATAAGTTTCGGTTGTTTCAACATCCGCCTTATTGCAGGTAGACTTCGCCACCAACTTTCCCTGTTATTACCAGGATGAGGCACATAGTGCCCATTGGAATAGGGAGGCGATTAAGATATTTACAATTTCAATTTCAATTTTTCAATTTAATTCTTCCATCCTTTTATGAGTAAAATTAAGAGCGATGAAGGTTACAGAAGGAAGGAATAGGATGATAGCTAGTAGCAGGGCTAGTAGTTGCCACCACCCTATTGTAGGGAAGGGAATTTGTGGTTGGGGGGGGGGGGGGGGGGGTAGGTAGGTTCCAGATCTGTGTACTCCAGATTTGAAGATAGTACTGTAAATAATAGAAGATAAAAACAAAAGTTAGTTAGATAGGAATGCGGCAGCCGCCGAATGAAGAAATCTATAATGGATGATGATACGGTGTTAGTGGTACACTATTATTGTGGCTAAAACAATAGTAGTGTAACTAAGAATGGGTACACCTAGAATTACAAAATTAAGTTAAAGTTATAGTTAGTCATAGTTTAGATAGGTAGTATTGCTTGAGATATTTTGAGAAAGTCCTCTTTGTGCTTTTATTTTTTATAATCACTGGGATTGAGTTCCATATGGATGGGCCCAATAAACTCATGGATCGTTGTGTGGAAGAAAGTCTAACAAGGGGGGTATAAAAATTGAGATTAGTTGCAGCACGAGTAGCATAGCTATGTACTGTTGATGTTTTGGAAAAGAGCTGACCAAGGTTAGAGTTATGAGGGATGGAGTTAGTGTGAATGTCAAACATAAACAAGGACACTTGGTGCTTAAACAATAAATCAAGGGGGAGTATGTTGAGAGATTTATATAGGAGGTTGGAATTTACAACAGCAATGTGGTTGCAAAATGGAAAAGAAAGCACCATTGTAATATCCGAAGACAAGGCCCACGGTAAGGAAACAATCATCTGTTTCTTGGATACCATAATAGGGAAGATGATTAATAATATCCCAATGGTGACTAAAATCACCATCTGTTCGGATGGGCCTTATTGTCAGTTCAAGAACAGATATATAATAGCTGCCTCAATTCTTTGGCTAGATAGGTGCCATAATATCAATATAAACTGGGAATTTTCTGTATCTGATCATGGTAAAGGGGCAGTGGACAGCATCAGCACCAATATTAAAAGTGGCGTATCACTGGCAATAAACCGTGTAGTGCAATAAGTCCACAACGCTGAAGAGTTCGCAAAGGTAGCAGCAATTGGTAACAATGCCAATGTGATAAAATGGTTCAACATCAATAATAATTTTACTGTGTTTAACCACTCTCCCGCAATGCCAGGAATATTTTCAGCGCACCATGTCAGTACCTTTCGGCCAGCAACTATTATTAACAGCAACAGCAACTTATTAGTTTGTTTCAGTGATAAGTTTCTCGAGGTCCTTCCCTGTTGTTAATAAGTTAGTATCATCTGCAAACAAAATACATTTTGCTAGTTTACACACACGTGTTAGTTAAGTCATTACAATAAATGATAAACAGTAGTGGACTAAGTAAGGAGTGTACCTTGAGGCAGTCAGTCCAATTGTAATTGTTTTTCGTTGTGATTTTCCTTTTCCTACTGTCACATATTGAATTCTGTCAGATTAGTAGTTTGTAATCCAGGCCAACGCAGTTTCAGCAATTCCGTAACATTGTAATTTTTCGAGTAATATTCTGTGGTTCACAGTGTCAAACGCTTTCGATAATTCAATTAAGACACCTATTGCATATTCTCCCGAATCTAGAGCATTTGTAATATGGTCTAGTAGTGTAAGTAGAGCTTGTTGAGTTGATTTCTTATTTCTAAAGCAAAATTGTGCTGGAGAAAGTATGGCTTCTCTTATTAAGTAATCTGTGAGTTCTGTTTGAATGATTTTCACAAGTATTTTGGAAAAATATGCTAATACGGATATTGGTCTGTAATTCTCAACAAGTGTCAGATTATCAGTTTTAAATATTGGGGTGGTAATACGTGCAATTTTCATTTTATTGGGGAAATAACCACTACACAGAGACATGTTAACTATATAAGCTGAGCCCCTTGCTTATAAGTGATAAGTGATAAGATATATTGTTGGTTGGATGGTTGATGAGGCTAGTTCGTCATAGCCAGGGCTTGTTCTCTTGTTTAGTTTATTTGCTGTTTGAATAATTTGAGATGGTGTGATAGTTGTGTTTCTTGTGATGTTTCTTTCTAAAAGTTTCTTTGTTGGTTCGGTTTTTGATAAATAAACTAGTGGTGAACCTTGAATCATGGGATTTTTTGTTCAAGTTTTGATCCAATTGTAAAATCTTATGAATTGTTAAGGCATTATTGTTAATCGATATCCCCATGGCTTTAATTTCTGCTTACATTCTCTGAAATATAATTGAGGTAACCTCATTTCCCTGGCATACAAATATGTATGTCTGTACCATATTGTAAAGATTAATAAATGAGAATAAGCCTATTTAGATCGTACAGGTTAATGTTATTATTGATGTGCTATGTTTACTGGTTTGCGTAATTACATACGTAATTTTATTCTTAAATTGGTATATTTTTGTTAATATAATAAATAGGCCTACTGGTAATATCTTGTTTTTGGTTATTCTGTACTTAAAGGTTTCTTGTGTTTTTAATTCGGTATAATTTAGAATCAAATTAAATTGTTTGTGTCGGTCAGTGAATTCTGCAGTTTTATATACTTCCCTTTATGTCCCGTCTAGGAATCTCAGAATTTCGTTGTCTTGTACATGTAGGTAGGTATATACTGTATATTCCGATGTTGTTTAGGGTTTTATTTCCACTCAATCTGAGCCAGTAGGCTCAGTAAGCCATAAACTCAGTAGTCCTACCATAAATTTGAAACGAGTTTATTTTTTATGCTTGGGGCTGGTAAACTAACTTCCTTACAATAATTTGTCTGTAGACATCAGCCAATATTATTAATTTGTGTTATGTCCTATCTTTGCACAATTAAGCTGGTGACGTCATGGAATTTGGAAAATATATTAAGTTATATTATTATTATATTAAATTAAATATATTCCATTATTCCGTCATGTAAAAAAAAAAACACTCCAGATTAACGATAATAGCGAAATGTTACTAAATGTTTATGGGACCCAGCACCAGGACGGGACCCAGCACCAGGACGGGACCCAGCACCAGCTCCTGCAGGGCCATTGAAAGGATGCCACATCACTCACCAGGAGTAGGTAGTACTATCTGGATCGTATCGGAATTTCGACCCGACCAACATGGTTATCATTGGTATCATTCTCATGGTTGCCAAGGTAGATAAAGCCATGAGCTTCGTCCGAGTCAGTCGCGGTACCAGGGATAGTGGTGGTGAGTTTTTGGGCCCTTCTTCGAAGACGAGTCGTCGGGAGCATGTGTACGATCGCGAAGTTGTGCTCAGTGATTTAGATAGTGAACAGTCATATATTACTTTTACTCGTGATCCGTCATCCTCAAGATCTCTATTCAAACACATAGAGATCACCCTCGGCTCAGTGGTACAAGTGGTGGAACCCCTGTTCCTCGGGGATTATTACCTCCACCACTCCTCTCTCTCCAATCCCATTGTGGTTAAACATAGCCCTCTCCTGCCAGTGACCTTCAACCCCCCAGTCTCTCCACTCCCTCCCACTGGACATATCATTGAAAGAAGAGACGGCCTACTACCAATACCATCTGGTCAGAGAGAAACTCCTCGTACTATTGCCACAAGTGCTTAGTCCCACTTGTGCTGTGGCGGCAGTCTCTGCAACCGTCGGACGAGATCCATTGGATCTGGTTGTTGTAGTGTTGAGAAGGACAATGTTGAGGGTTGGTTTATGGCTGCCGTCATAAGAACCCTGTCTCGGGACATTTTACCATTCGAGCAAGAACTTGCCTGCTCTTAAGTTGGCTTGTCTCCAGTATAACGGCAACGAAGAGAAGTTGAACGAGGAGTCTCTTCGGTTGAGATACCTCCCAAGGGACAATGTCCAGACCAAAGTTATTTCGGTTCAACCGCGATTTGTCATTGTCCCTTGGCACTAATCCCAAACAGTAAATTTATGTAACTTAACTCTGTTTACCTTTTTAATGCCGAAATTTTATTGTAATTTAAACTGGAGTAGCCATCTATTTTATTATTTTGTATTATTGATAGATAGGTCAAAAACTTTTTGGATTGCAATGTTTTAATGATAATATACAGTACTTATGATCTATAATTATACCTTGTAGTACACAACTTATATGAACTACTTTATATATGCAAAAATTATGCAGTACTTATATACAGTTGTTACGGTATATGGCGCTGTATCCACATTATTAGTCGTTATACTGTATCCACAGTATTAGTCCGTTATGCAGTATGCAATATTAGTCCGTTATACTGTACGTAATATTAGTCCGTTGTGCAATATAATTATTTAGATAAGGCGCAGTGTGGTGACATTTAGGTAAGGAAGTTAAAACGCCCATATATTTTGCATCCATTCATTTTGTATAGTATGTAGCCCTACCTACGTAATTTTGTATTAGGATATATGTAGATAGTTCCAGGGTAGCGAGTTTACTCGGACCCTGGATTTTGTGCTTGCTGATATTAGTTTGATAGGGCTAGCATATAGGGACGCTGTCCTGGCCATTCAGCAGCCAGAGACGTGATCCATTACCATATATGGTAATAATTTGAGGGCATAGGGCTACAATCCGGCCTCCTTATTGGATTAACTGCTTCCAGGTTGGTCTAATGCTAGCATGGACTGGAGAGCCAATAGGATAGCGATTGAGTCACCCTATTGCATCATCCCACCCGGATCACCTATAAATTGGCGGTGTGCCGGTAGAGCCTTACAACTCAACCAACATCGATCTGTTCAACCTGTTACGTTACAATTTACTTGCTGAGCTGTCTCTAATTTGTATTAGGATATCGTACTTTCTGCAATTTGCTAATTTGATTAATTTCGTGAGATGATTTGCTAGTGCGATTACTTTGCTTGTGTTTCTCAATAATTCCTTCGATTACTGCAAATTACAATCGAACTATGATTTCTACCTTTGATTGATGGTTCTATGTGATTCTTTTCTGCGCAATAATCCCAAGGGATTCCTGAGACTGTCAGACTTTGTGATTTGCATGCGCCGCTACGGTAGCTATTAGCGTAATGGAGGGCTAAGGCGCCAGCGGGCGGTGGGCACATCGGGGGGTTGGGCGACTAAGGGAGAGCGGAGGATTCAAAGCGAGCAACGCTGGCGTGGGGTCACCGTTGCGGTCGGGAAGTTAACGTTGTGGTACGCAGACCAATCGCCGGTACAGTAGTTAGGGGGCTGATGATCCAGGTTTCGTCTCTATTTAGTATTAGGGGGGCGGGAATCAGGTTAGTTAGGAGTCCTATATGTACCCGGGAGAGGCCTGCACGTATCAAAACGTTTCGAGCGTTGAGCGTATAGTACGAATAGTGAGTCGCATAATTGTGGGCTATACAGTAGTTAACTGCATAATTGCGAACTGTGATTGCTGACGCTGATTGGTGTGTTACTGAAGTGTGCCTATGATTGTGAATGTTTAGGTAGGCGCTCTTTTCTCTTTGATTGATTTCTATTTCTTAGTTACAATAATTAGTTACTGATTAGGTCAAAGTAATATGGCAATTTAGGCTATTACTAGCGAAACCTGTTGCGTGATAAATTAGAATTACGTATTCTGGAACTCTTAGTAATTAGTACGCTGTTAAATATTTGTGACTGTAATTGATTAGCAAAATTAAGAATTAGTACGCAGCATAGCGGAGAGTAGCTAAAGTAATAATTAAAGTACTGTAAACTATTCACGCTAAGCGGTTATTTGTATTAGCGGGCAATCAGCTAGAACGCACTATTCGGCACGCACGAAACGCTAGTGATTTGCTGGCCTAAAGCCAGCTGCAGGCAATTTTAGACCCGGAGTGGTACTATCCACGAGAGACAATTACTGTACCATTTTTGATATTTAAATATTCTCGCATTCACACATTACGTTAGAGAAACCCCAGTATTCGCGATTAGAAAGACGTAGGTAATAGCGTGCTTTAATAAGTGATAGAATTAGGCGTAAGAATACTCTGAGTGCAAGGCCTCTCGCACTCGTCTTAAGTAAGCTTAGGGAGCCGACTCGGGTTTATTGTTTTGGTTATTCCTGCGTGGCTCATAGATTCGAACAGTTAGCTCTCTATTGAGCAATCGGTAGAGAAAGGAACAAGCGATTTTGCAGGAGTTGTGTAAATTTAGTAAATATATTAGCGGACGGCAGATTAGCGCCATCTAACGGTAAGTAGCGGTTTTGTATTTAGCAACCCTTACAATTTAGTAATATCACGCTCCTGAGCCCCTTTACTTAACAGTAGAGCAGTCTTTGTGTCTTATTGGTTAGACGAGAACTTATTAGGTTGGCAGAAGGATATTAACGGGTATTGGTCTGTTCAACAGTTCTGCTGTTAGTATAGAGGTCGCGGTTGTTTATCACTGATACGTGGTTTATTGGCTGTTGCTTGCAGCGGTCAATAGAGTATTCTTAGGCTGTTAGTAGTATCATAGTATTAGGCAATAAATTGGAGCACGTGATCGTCTGCTGTAGGCTATAGGCTAGCGTACAGTAAGACATTGAGTTTATTCTATTAGGTTGTTAGTTTAGATTACTGTATTCACTGGCTGCGTACGATAGTACAGTAGTACATTAGGCTGATTGCTGTTACTGCGTACGGTAGAAGGACATTTGTTTGCCGTACCACACACAGTATCATTAGGCTGTTAGGTTGGTGTACTGTTTTACTTACTGTACTGCATACAGTGAATGTACGGCAGTGCGTTTTTGCTAATTGCGAATACAGCAGTCCTTAGGCCTTCGGGCAAACTGTAATTAGAAAGTTTTTTGAAAATTATTAGCTAGGTTTGCGAGAATTCAGTTTCGGTCAAAATTATTTGTAAAATTCTAGAGTTTTGTACCGGTATGTTAGGTAACCGCTTAGTTATTTTATACCATCTGGAGATACATGGCAAGACGGAACTTCTGAGTTTGGGGTTCGTGTGGGTCTGCGGGTTCGGTTTGCAATCAGCGAAGGGCCTGAATCTTTGGACGCGGACGTGGAATCTCACAGCAAACAAGGTTGGTTGTTCTGTTGGCACCAGTGTGTTTGTGGAAGCAGTAAAAAATTATCGGTTGTTTAACTGCGAAGCTGAACTCAATTTATTAGTTAGGATATTTAGGTTTAGCCGGCCATGGTTTTTTGAATCGCTCAAGTTAGAGAGAGAGTTAGAGAGAGTCGCAACCCGAAGATGTAGCCACGCGCTAGTGGATACATATAATATTTGAAACTAAAATTACGTTGATTAGAGCTATACATATAAAATTAGAAATATTCGGGCGGCAAGTTTATTTGAATATTTTGTATTAGATTCAGAGTTATTTTGTGCTATACCGGTATTTAATACTATATAGTAGCTATATAATAATATTTTTGTTTAAATATTGTGCTAGTATTTGCTATAACTATACCCCATTAAATTCACAATATTGCATTGCGAATTTATTTGACATTTGGACCAACTGATTATTTGACAAATAATTTGACCGTATTTTCGGTTAAATTATAATTATATCTCGAACTTTTGCGAGATATATTTTTGCCGGAAGGCAAACATTATTTAGACTATGAGTGTCTCAGACAAGGAGGCACTAGAGGACAGCTATGAGACGGCGGCTGGACCGCCGACTGACGATAGCGTAAATGTTACTGTTGATGACAATGCCGACTATGACGACGCAGCGAGTGACGCTGACGTAAGTGAACAGGAGGACGAGACAGTGACTAGTGAGGAAGAACAACAACCTCAAGTAATAGTATTAGGATCCCCTACCGCTACTGTAAGGAAGGATTGTACAGCAACCCGGACAGAGGTGAGTGATAGGGAGGGTAGTGTAGCAGAAGCGAGAGCCCGGAGCCCGGTTACCAGACCTGTGGGTATGGTAAGTGCCGTGGTCCCGACGGCTGTAAGGAGTACCCGTAGTTCCCGAAATAATCCTTCAAGTCCACCGAGTGTGAGTCAGGTAAGCGAGAGAGAACTTGACATTGCGATAAAGAAGAAACTTCGCGCGCACGCCGGACATATAACTCGGACGGCGGACAAGGTAAGGAAGATGTTGGCCGATTCAGCGAACATCGACAGGGAAGGGTTAGTAGAGATTAGAAGAGGATATAACTCAGCGTTATTCAAGCAGACGGAGGAGCTTGCAGTCCTAGCGAAGAAGGCAGTAGAGTCTCAGTCGAGCGACGTGGCGACGAGGATTTACGACAGGGTTTTAGCAGCCTTGTTGGAGCACCGCGAGTTATCAGAGCGACTTCGACGAGTTAGGACGGAGAACTGGCTGCTATGGGCATCACAAGCGCAGGCGACTCAGGTGAGTGACGCAGAGCTGAGAGACTTAGTGGAGCGTGAAGAGACGCAGGATAAAGAGGAGCGCCGGTACCTAAAGAGGTGAGGTCTCTATAGGGGTGCCGGCAGCAGGCGGCGGCGGACTCGTGAGGGTCTGGGGGCACGTTAAATCCTCTTCTAAGTGCAAGGGAGATACTGAAGGCCCTCGTGTCTAGCGAACCATGAATTGCCATGGTGCCGTGGTTCCGTCTAGTCGGCCTGTTGCCGTACTGCCAGTCCTGTACACAGTAGGGGTGGTGGCATGGCGTGATTTGTGGTTCATGTGGTATGAACTGTGATTTGTATGTGGGCGACCAGTGGCAGTTAGCTTTGGGGCTTGGATGTGTGCCATTGACCGTCAGCTGTTCCGTTTTTTTGATACTATATGTTATTGTCTCCATGTTCAGCTGATTGGTCTTTGGGGTGTGTTTGGGTCTGAGATGAGCTTTGTCACTGTGGGTGCGTGAGTACATGTGATTGTTTGTATGGCCACTGTGAGTGAGTATGGGAACCCTTGCCAGTTGGCCCAGACACCGCTGGTATTAGTAGGACCATACTTTACTGCGCCCCAGCATGCTTTGTGCACACAAGTTATTTTACCCTGTCGGTAAAATAAAGTACTCTCGACTTTCTCATTCTCTCTCAAGTCGATACAACTAGTCCCTCCCGATTTTGACACCGATTTTGTCTTTCCCGATTATGTCTTCTGTGTGTGCATGGTATGTGTCAGATTTTGTGTTTACCGTAGTGTACTTGATATTGTGAACATCTGTTGAGTACACGTGTACAGGACAGGTAAGTGGTTACTTGTTCCTAGCTTTCGAGCTAGTCAGTATTGTTTGCGGAACTTACTTCCCCTCAATACTGCCGGCGAGGCGGGTGAAAACGAGTCAAAATTCCATGTTGGGTAGCGCAAGCCCACATGGGACAAGACCGTCGGTTAGGCCCAAGGGTGACCTTGGTGCTCGATCGCTATCGACTGGTCCACCCGCCGGTTGACTCTTTGTTATACTTTGAGTTGGCTCAATGTACAGTCAGGCCACAGTAAGTTGACAGTAGCCGCCCATCTGGCTACAAGTTCGACGAGCTGTGCCGGTGTGATCGGGGGACCGAAAACAGAACCCGGGAAGCATCGGGCCACCCTCCGGCCCGGTCTGATAATAACATCAGTCAGACTGGCCCCAGGGGTGGTGGGACAGTGTCCGCCTCATGGGTGCGCCTCCGGCCCGAGGAGCCCAGAAGGACACAAGCGATCAAAGGGAAGTTACTAGCTGGCTGATGCAGAATGGAGTGGTGGTACCAGGCCAGGTGCTACCGACGACGGAGAACATTCAACAGAGGACGTTGACTCCACCCGACGACGCATCCAGAGACAGTGGCGATTCCCAGGTTAGTCACGCGCGAGGGAAGGTTATATGTGCTAGATCCCTTGTTTCTCACAACTCGGCGGAGGAGAGAAGACGCCGACTGGACGAACAACAGGCGGAAGTTTTGCGTGCATCGGAAGCACGGAAGGAAGCCGAGCGGGAACGGGAGCGCACACGTAAGTTAGACGCAAAGTTGCGAGAGTTGGAAGAGAAAGGTAAGCGCGAGCAAGCGGAACGCGAACGCAAGGAACGCGAACTCCAGCTCGAACGCGAACAGAAGGAACGCGAACAAAAGGAATACGAACTTCAACTCGAACACGAGCGCAAAGAACGCGAACTCGAGATCGAGAAGGAGCGATGGGCGTTGTATGAAGAGAAGGCGCGGGTGGAAGAAGAGAGCGCAGCGAGACGAGCGAGGGAAGAAGAAGAACGTAAACTGGCGCAGTTGGAAAGTGCGAGATTAAGTTTAGAGAGCGAAGAACGGACTAGGAAGGCGAATGAAATCGCCGAGAAGGGGATGCGAATGATCGAAGAATGTGGGGCGAGTGTAGGGACAGAGTTGCGAGAACTGTTCGCACTGCAGAAGGCCGAACAGGAAGCGAGAACTCCGACCATACGCGAGTCAACGACGACCAGAATTCCTATACCCGGTCCAGCTATTACGAGTACACGGATCGTTAAACCGTTCTCTACATATCGCACGCCAGTTGGTATTAGTGCTTCACCCATCGCTCAGGATCTACGTCATCGGAACGCCGCACCACTGTATACCGAACGAGACAACGGAGAATTTAGAGAAGAAACTCCGACGGGCCGAGTATTTGGCGAACCGAACCCGCGGTTTTGGAATGCGCGGACGGAGCGCCGACCCAGTTCGACGGAGAACTTCCGGGTTAAACCGGAAGAGGGATCATATGAGAGACAGCGGATTACTCAGATAGAGCCGACTATACAACAGAACCCTAGCCAGGAATTTATTACGAGGGATGAGTTGAGTGCTAGTTTAGCGCAAGCTATATCGCCGCACATCCAACCTATAACGGATATGCTTAGTAACCTACGGTTAAAGGAAGCAGCCCAGGTAAGAAGTAATTCTAATCCTAGCAGGCCTGAGTTAGATAAAGTCCAGCCTAGTCAACGAGTACGCATATCGGAGGAGACTATACCACATAGACCTCAGGTAAGGACGCCTGTCCCGAATATTCATAATCCTAATTTCGAAAACTCAGCCGAGAAATTTATTCAGGAGGCTTGGGTCAGGGCTTCGGCGCGCAAACCATCGCGAGCGCTAAGGACTGACACCGAGTCAAGTGATGAAGAGGAAGACATGAGACGTCAGAAGTCCCGAAACTATAAGGAAAGAAGGACCGACGCGGAGCAGGTAAGTTGGAACCACCGGGAAAGGACCAGACTTAACAACCCTGCGGAACTAAACCATTTGTTAACCCGGAACGACGCAACCCTTAGGGACATAGGTAAGTTTGCTGCTAGGCAAGGACTGCCGACGCAACAACCCCAGAAGTTTATGGGTAACCATAAGCATTGGAGGACCTTTAGAACCTATGTCGACGAGCAGCTAACCAACAGCACCTTTACTCCCAACGAGAAGTTCAACTATTTGCTTCAGATGCTCCATCGAGAACCTAGAGCCATTGCTGACAACTTCGTCGGCAATGAAAGAGCATTCGAGTTAGCGATGAAGACGCTTAGCGACATCTACGGGAATAAAACCAAGATGGCGCAGTCGATAGTAGAAGACTTGGGTAAGGGCGGAAGGATTACAACTCCGTTAGAGCTGTTGAACTTAGCGAACGCTATTTCGAACGCATTGGACATCTTGAGGACGGTGAATCTACCTCATCATGGTGATCACGCCGAAGTTTTGAAGAGTGTAATAAGACGTCTAAACATGCGTTATCGACAGAAATGGCGCAAATTAGAGAATAAGTTGGAGGGTCAAGGTAAAGTATTGACACTTCAGCATATTCATGACATGATAGCCACAGACGCAGTAGCAGAGATGAAATCAAACTTCTCAGAAGAGAATATGAGAGAGTCTAAACCTGTTACCGGTAAGTCTATGGTAAGTTTTGACGATGACAGGACCACTGTGACTTATAACTCAGTAGACAGATATAATTCGAGTACCCCAGCCTTTAGATCAGACTCGCGAGTATGGTCAGGTGAGCGGTTAGATAGACCTAGGTTAAAGCAACAGGAGTTGCCGGATGGATTTGTAGGTTGCCAATACTGTTTACTAAAGGAGGTAAGATCCGACGACCATAAGTTGGATAGTTGCAGACGGTTCAAAGAATTAAATTCGGAACAGAGAAGAGTTCAAGTGCGGACGTTGGACACCTGTTGGGCTTGTCTTGCGCCAGGACATGTACGGCGGCAGTGCCCGAACAGCAAGGACGGATGCATGGAATGCGGCAGACTACATCACAAGTTGCTACATGCGGATTTCCATACCCCAACGGACCGTTACTTACAGCGAAATCCTCACAGGAAGGGGAGCAAAGAACCCGTATCGATAAGGAGGAATACGTACACTGGCATCCAGGACGATGGTTACCAACCAGGTTCGTCGGACGAAGATGGCGAGTCGAGCGCGAGAGAAGTGACCTGCCAAGGTTTCACCGCGGATAGTTCATCGACCAGCGCGCGGACGTATTTATCATCGGCAACGTCGGAAATATTTAGCGTGATTCCGGTGAAACTCACTGGCGATAAGGGATCGAAGCGAATATATGTGATGTTGGACACTGCGTCCACATTATCTTATATCGACGAAGAAGTGGCGAGAGCCGTTTCTAGCTTCCAGGACGCCGAGGAGATCCAAATAGAGTTGAAGTCTATGCATGGGGTAGGAGACCTCAAGGGACACAGAATTTCGGTAGAACTAGATTCCCTACTTCCGAGAGACCAGCACACTCGACAAGAACGGAAAGCTTTGCCATTGGACGGATTTAAGTGTCTAGCTATGAAGGGATTCGGCAGGCAGTTAGGTAAGGTGCCGCCGATGAGTCCCATAGCACAGGAGTATTTTGACAAGCTCAGGATACCCAGACACCAGGTAGGTTATAGGAATGTTTCTATGTTGATTGGTGCAGAACAGCTGATCGCACACCAAATATGGGAAACGAGACCAGCTGAGCCGCATGTCAATGGACCACATGCCCATAGGACCATACTAGGTTGGTATACACGAGTACCCATGTCTTATAAGTTTACAGGTGGCGACAAGCCAATGAACAGATACGATGAATTACAGCCTATAACTCAACCACCGTTAGTAAAACCACCAGACATAGACGAGTTTAGGAGAACCTGTATTGACCACTATAGTGACTTTAGCGAGTCGGACGAGGAGTTGATTCCCGATAATGTTAGGTTGTCGGAACCACTTCATAATGACCGGACAGATAGTGAACCCGAGGACTACTGTTATCAGACCCGTGGGTCTGGTTCAGCGGCCCACGCTACTTATCTAACTAACGTTTTGACTTATACAGACATAGTGGAGGGTCAAGTGGCTAAATATCGAGACCTAGACATTTTCCAATACAGTGAGGAGGAATTACAGAAGGAATTGATACGCCAGGACCTCGAGACAGGAGCCAGAACTGTCGAATGGCTGGATAGGGACGCAATGGAACCCGGTGGATATGACCTAGCCATGTCTACTGATGAGAAAAGGTCGCTGGAGATGATGGAAGACACCATACGTCTGCTACCGACTGGACATTTTGAAGTTGGAATGTTGTGGCGTCGACAACCACCTAAGTTGGAGAACAACTACAGCTTAGCCTTGAAAAGATTAAACGGAGTAAGGGCTCGGTTGTTGAAGAATCCGGACATTAGGGAGAAGTATTGCGCCCAGATCAACAACTATTTCGCCAAGGGATTTGCTGGGAAGGTAGAGGACCCTGACTTAGTGACAGACCAGACTTATTACCTTCCACACCACTATGTGACTCACCCTGACAAACCTGACAAAGTCCGAGTAGTCAACGACTGCGCAGCAGTCTATAGAGGTATGTCCCTGAATTCAGAGTTGATGGATGGTCCCAACCTGAACAACTATTTGATTGGAATACTGTTGCGTTTTAGACAGCGGCGATTCGCATTTACTTGTGACATCGAGGCGATGTTCCACCAGGTAAGAGCCTGTAAGGCAGACCAGGATAGCCTTCGATTTCTCTGGTACGAGAATGAAGACTTATCCGGCCCAGTGGTTACATACCAGATGTACGTTAGGATATTTGGCGCCCGCGATAGTCCGAATGGCACGCTGTTCGTTTTAAAGAAAACGGCAACAGCCCAGATTGGTAAGTATCCAGTAGAAGTAATCGAGTCCATCTTGAGAAACTTCTATATGGACGACGGATTGGTGTCCAAGGACACGGCGGAAAAAGCCATAGAAGTGGCTCACGGCCTGCAAGAGTGCTTGGCTACAGGGGGTTTCCCTCTAACCAAGTTCACTACGAACTCGGAGGCCCTATTAGAATCGTTCCCGGTAAAGGATCGCGGGAGCGGAGACATAGAATTGGGGGTAGAACCAATCCCCATGGCGCGAGTACTGGGACTCGCTTGGAACCCGAACTCAGATAAGTTCCAGGTAAGAGTTAGATTTGAGCCCAGTAGCCCAGACAAAGTTTTGACAAAGAGGATTTGCTTATCGACATTAAGTAGACTATTTGACCCGATGAACTTTATCAGTCCGGTTATATTACAGGCACGAGCGTGCATGAGGAAAATTTGGTTGTCCGACGTAGAGTGGGACGAACCAATATCTCCTATACATGCAAGGCAGTGGAGAGAGTGGGAAGCCGAGTTGCATCTATTGAAAAATATAGATGTACCCCGTTCCTACTTTCCGAATCAGCTGGTATTTCCAGCTGATCTCGAACTCCACTTATTTAGTGACGCAAGTGACACCGGCTTTGGTATGGTAGCCTACCTTCGCCGAGAGGTAAGTCAGGACAAGTTTGAGACGGCCTTTGTAACTTCTAGATCAAAGACAATGCCGGTCAAATACATGACTGTCCCTCGTGCAGAGTTACAGGCGGCTGTAGTTTCGGTCGAGGTAAGTAAGCAAATATCTGAGGAATTAGACACGACATTGACCTTATTTTATTGGACGGACGCATCCTTGGTGTTAGTATACATTGCGGCCGACAATATTGCACTAAAGACATTTGTGGCCAACAGACGCGCTCAGATCGTCGATTTTTCGACGAAGGAACAATGGAGACATTGTCCGGGAGTGTTGAACCCGGCCGACATAACTTCGAGAGGTGCAATGCCGGCGGAATTTTGTCAGGAAGAGTCGCAGGAGTTTTGGTTGCATGGACCTGATTTTCTAACGAGGACACAGGAACATTGGCCAGAGCGACTAAAGATAGTGACCAATCCGATGCCTGAAGATGCAGAAGTCAAAGTGGAGAAAGTCTCTAAGTCGAAGTCTAAAGCCAAACTTAAGTCATTGGAGCGGCCTGAAAAGTCATTGGAGCGGCCTGAAGAGTCATTGGAGCGGCCCGGAGACCTGTCAGACCAACAGACTTACGTGACTACTAGGTCAGGAAGGGTAAGTTACGACGTAAAACCACCCTTACAGACTAAACCGGAGTCACAGTTGGTAAGTGACGGACAGAAAATGACCGACACAATGGATCCTTTGGTTTCCAAACCTGCGGGTTTGGATTCGAAACTTCCATTAGTTAGCGGACAACCGTCGCTGGCATTAGAGTCACGCAGTGTTTATGACAAATTACTAAATTCGTCTGCCTCTTGGCTGACAATTTGTAAAAGAACTGCGTGGTTAAGCCGATACGTTTCGTACCTTTGTTTAAAACATTCGAAACATTTGAGAGAACCATTGAGCACCAATAGTGAGCGAATTCAGAAATTGAAACAACCTCTGACAGAGGATGAGATTGATCAAGCGGAATTAAAGCATTTGAAGCATTATCAAATGTGTGCCTTCCCTAAAGAATTCCATCTATTATCGGCTCAACGACCAGTTCTCTATAAACCCCTTAGAAAATGGAGTCCATTAATCCATAAGGGTTTAATTTGTCATAGATCGAGAATCCAGACTGTCGACATAAACTCACAGTTTAGGTTCCCAGTGATAATCCCTAGTCACCCAATAGAATTGCAAAGGGCGATTCTATGGGATATACACAAGAGGTTGCATCACGCGGGAAAGTTACACTGTTTGTCGGCAGCGAGACAGCGATTCATTCTATTGCAGCCAAGCAGGGCAGTAGGCACTATGTACGACGCCTGTCTGGTTTGCAAGAGGGTGAACGCCAGAGTATTGGAACAGGAGATGGCTGAACTCCCGGAAGCGAGAGTGCAGGCATATGACCCACCTTTTACGAACACAGGGGTGGATTGTTTTGGTCCGATTGAAGCAAAGAGTGGACGGCTGACCCACAAGCGATGGGGTCTGCTACTGACATGCATGGCTAGTAGAGCCATACACATCGAGCGTGTGGCAGACATGTCGACCAAATCTCTGCTCCTGGCTTTAAAGAGATTTATGGCCAGGAGAGGACTAGTAAAGGCGTTCTACTCCGATAAGGGTACAAACTTTGTCGGAGGGAATAGCGAGTTGAACGCGGCTCATAAAGCAGCACAGAATAAGGAAATTTCTGCAGCACTTTTGCCGCAAAGAGTAGAATGGAGATTTAATACTCCAGAAAGTCCTTGGAGAGGAGGAAGTTGGGAGCGTTTGGTTCGCTCTGTAAAGCAGGCTATTGCCAAAACATTGCCTGTGAACAAACAACTTACCGACGACGAACTGGTTACAGCTTTCATTGAAATCGAGCATACCCTAAACTCGAGGCCGATAGCTATGTTGCCAGACGGTGTTGCATTAACGCCGAATCATTTGCTAATGCAGAGTCCAGCATTTCTTGTGCCGGCATCAGAACCCGTTAGTGCCGACCTATATAGTCGTAAGAGCTGGAAAGTAACACAATTAGTCGCGTACACATTCTGGGAATATTGGCGGGAATACTATCTTCCCACCATATCCACCAGAACAAAGTGGTACAAAACGGTTCGGAGTCTCCAAAAGGGAGATTACGTATTGATAACCGAACCCATTGTCAAGAGAAGGTATTGGGAGACTGGAGTTATCTTGCACACACACCCAGACGTGCAAAACATAGTGCGCACAGTCACTGTGAAAATTAGGTGCAAGTGTCCGCACCCAAAAAAGTGTAAAACTAATGGTTTACACACCTTGGACCGACCGGTCCAAGATATTGTGTTATTAGAGGAGACACGTATCGAGACGGGAGATTATAATTTGTCTCCTGCCTCAAAACAGAATCAGTGTTGAACGCAACTCACTTCGTATGCATTCCTCGTATGCAAATACAAGGAGATGCATAGGAGCGGGGTTGTGGTTGATTTGCGTTGAGTTTTGTCTGGTGGGTATCAAAACAAAATTTTATTTTCAAAATTTTTGGAAAATTAAAAAATTTTAAAAAATTAGAAGTGAACCCAAGACAATTCCAGACGCTGTGTATAGACGCATTTTGAATTCGTCTATAGATAAACAGTAATTTGAAAAGTCGTGAAGCCTGGAAAATAGCATTTAGAAACCATGGTGACGGCTATATTACGTAGGAGTGTAAATTGAGTTTAGCAACTTCCACAGATTGGTGCCAACAGTACAACTAAGGTACTAAAGGTTAGTAGCACCAGAGGCGTACATGGACCCCACTCAGTAGTTTGCAGGATGTGTGATGTTCGATTATCAAACCTGTGGGTTTGGTATAGTCGAGTATTGTGGCTATAGTCCTTTCTAACTACTGTAGTTTAGTACGAGTAATGGGAGTAGTTTGGGCATCAAAAAGTGAGTTGGTCACGGCCAGTTTATCTCCAAAGTTTTTGCGCTATGCATGGGAATAGGTTAGAGGATAGTTAGTTAGGAAGAGACGGGATCTAGAGAGTCGAACCTGAACTGCTGGAAGGCGGGGGGGGGGTTCGGGAGGTCTGTCCTTCGGCGACATCTAACTGATTTACCCACAGTGTAATTGGTTACGTAACGGCACTTATTGGGATATATATATATGTATATACGCGTAACATAATGGAGAGGGATATTAGAGCGCAACCGCGCAGAGGATTTACTGCCAGAGAGGAGGCGGAGCTACCATTCGCGCGACCGGGATGTAAAGATTCGAACGTTTACTACCATGGGCGGTCCGTGATGGAGCTGAACGGGAAGTATAAGCCGAGTTATGATAAAGAATTACGGAGAGAAAGAATGAGAGCGTTGGGGGACCGGATGGAAGTCTTGCGGAGAGAGTATCGCACGCGGTATCCCTACGACTTTGCTTTGGACGTGTGTGACATTAGCGCAGATCCGGACGAGGAAATCGCACGACTATACCATATGAATATGTATTTACGACACGAGGAGCCTCTACCTGCAGTCCGAGACCAGTTTGACGGAATGCATCTGTATCGGAGGACTCGAGGCGAGGATCAGGAGACGCCGAAAGTCTTCAGGGTATACAAGCTCTTCTACAAGTGTGGTGAATGCATGAATAAACAAGACGTGGCGATTCCCGACCGACTAGACGAGCAACATCCGGAACCGATATTAACGCGATGTCCAGCTCACCAATTCCTTAGATACAACGAGGGAGGTTACCCGATGAGCAACCCGATGATCAGTATCGACTTCAGCGGAAAGCGACCTCCGAGACCCATTACGCCGACCGTTACGACATTAGATCCGTATACGGAGATTAAACCCTGTTCGACACCCAGTTTGATAGAGACGGCAGCGGCCATTTCGCTGTACCGAGCCTACAAGGATCTAGAGGCGCGGCGCGAAGCGGCGCGGGACTCGGGTACCAAACCCGCGGGTTTGGAGCTCTCGAGTCCCTGGACTGCGTTTACTTCACCTCACCGAGTGAGAAGCCTCACGCCTGAGCATCAGGACGACATAGACGCGTTGCGGCAGGAGGAGCGAGCGGCGAAGGCGAAGGAGTTATTCGAGAACAGGATAGCAGAGTATAATAAGACCGCGGATAGACATCAAGAGGAGACGAGGAGAGTGACCGGATTTGTTCCACAGGTCGTATCTCAACCCGGACCGGTGTATTATTCCGACGGCACCGAACCTGCGATATTAGTAGATCATCCGGAGTCGCGAGAAGCGATACGATTCTTGCCGATGGTAAGAATGGCGGACCATTGGAACGTTGACTGTCTACGGGAAGTTTTATGCGCGAAGTTCTTGCGTGATGTCCCAATGCAGATCACAGATTATGACACCTTGGACAAGATTGGAGCTCCGGGGAAGGAGAGTAAGTTATTCGGATGGTTGGATAAGTACATCAAGGTATGGGTCGCGGTGGCTACATTCCCAGACGACGAGGAAGTAGACCAGACGTGGCTGAGGAGGAAGGGTTCTTATACCCGATATGATGACCACAAGGCGATCGAGCGCATGTGGACCCCATCAGATGAGATTCAGCGTCAGTGGAGGAAAACGGAGGAATCACTGCAGGATTGGAGAGTGATGTTCTACGACAATGAAGGAGGGTCCCATCAGGAATGCTTGACCAGCAAGTGTATTCAAATTCGTGCGGCCGATGGTGTGACTCATGTGTTTATGCGTGTGAGGGCGGATAGAGAGAGACCGGAGCCCATCATAACGACACAATATCGGAAAGGGAAGGATCCTAGGGAACAGATTTTGGAGGTATGCAGGCGAGGAGGTATGCACGGAGCGGAGCGTATCGACGCCAGGATGTTACCCAAGAAAGTTAGAGAGGCTATTCTCAACCAAGATTACGTCAAGGTGGGATCGGGAGTCCAGAGCGATTTGGAGAGCGACTTCAACGCCATGACTGATCTGGAAGATAGATTGCCGAGACCGTTTGTCGACACCAAGCTATTGTTGCTATGGGCACAGGATATTGGAATTTATAGGGAGTATCCCAACTCTGCCAAGACTGGTATGGGCTTTATAGCACACTTGTTGTATAATTGGGACTTTAAGTTAAAGACGCAGAAGAAGTATGAGGAGGCGTATGGCGAATACAACACGCCACCGGGAGCGGAGTTCAAATCCCACTTCAAGCGGCAAGCGTTAGTGTATTGGAACATTTGCGCGCCACCCCGTGCGTCGCTACAATATTATTTGGTGCTTGAGTCGAACACGGTGACTTGTTTATTAGCGGATATCGTTGCGCGAGTTTTGAAGCGTCATCCATTGGTATTCGGAGGAGATCAATACGTTCGCTCGAAAGGGGGAATCCAATCCGACGTGATGAAGCGTTTCTTAACCCCGTTCTTCAACCAATCGTTAGAGAATACGTCGATGGTGAGGAGAGGATTAGCGATATTCGAAGGAGTATATCGACAGAACATCGGAGATTTGGGAGACCGACCGTCGATGGAATATCCGACGCCAGAAGCTTTGGAGAAGTGGTTCGGGAATCAAACCCGCGGGTTTGGTACTCCCTTCCACTCGGAGGCTGATAGACCTGTTAAGGAGGGCTGGCCGGAGACGTTAGTAGAGGTGTTCGGAGTAGATCTTCCGGTGGAGAAGACATATCCGAAACGAACGCGGGAGGAAATATTGGAGATAGAGGACAAGGGCGAGGATGTTTACTTTGTTCCGGATCGACAACCGTTGACCGGAGAGGACGACATCGTATTAGACATTGGGAAGGAAGGAAGTGCGAAACCGATTGGAGACCTCATATACGAGAGGGCCTGGTTTCCACAAGCGCGTAGGTGCAAATTGTGCGGCAGCACAAGGCACAATCTAAAGTCGTGCGACGCGGTAATAGAGGCGGCGCATAAGGTCTGTCGTTGGTGTAATGAGACCGACCATTCGTTTCACACGTGCACCGTCTTCATTTCTCAATGTGGATATTGTGGAGTAAAAGGACACCGTAGCGCGAGATGTCAGCTGCGAGATGATTCCTTTCAAAACCATAGCGCTAACCTACTTCGGGAGATGTTAGATAAGTGGGAGAGTGTGGCGGATTACCATATTCAAGCGCAGATGCGTTGGTTACCATTTAAAGCGGGATATGGGTTTTGGGCGGTAGACCCATCGCATGTTGCGTACGAGCCATATCTACAATCGCTACCACAATATCAGGAGCTCATCCTAACTGCTCAAGACCTTCCACAGAACACTGGAGTTATCGTAGTCCGAGAATACTTCAGACAACTGAACATGGACAATAAGTACACATGGAACTTCGTTGCTATTTGCGATCGCATCACGAAGGGTGTATTTACGGAGACTAGAAAAGTGGTACGCGCGCGAGGTGATTGGAGGATGGCGGCTATACAATACCGCAACGAATTCTTGTTGACTCATGTGCCAGTGGGTTCATTGACCGCCGAGAGGATACAGGAACAAAGGATCGCAGCGACCACAGCGACGACCGCTGGAGCTCAAGGCTCGCGGAAAGAACCAGGAGGAGGGGTCCAAGACAAGCGTCAAGTCAAGGACGATCACTATCATTCAATTATAGAAGCTCAACGATTGCAGCGCAAGGCGCAGGGAGCGTCGGAGAAGGCGCGAGCGCAACTGCATAAGGAAGAGTTGGCGGAAGCGACCACGGGAGCGCGACAATTGGGACGAGGCCGAGGGAGAAGTTCGAGCCGAGAATCTGTCGGGGCTCAGGGAACATCGTCGCCGGTTCCGGGGAGTGACGCCTCACGGACGCCGTCAACGGAGTCGACTAGAGGACGACTGGTGTATCTGGGAAGAGGGCGAAAAAGGGGAGCGAGCCCAAAGAACCCAGGAGCGGGTCGATAATACATTATGGCACAGGGCGACAGACTCTAGATATATACATCATCGTCGCTCTGATGTATATTGTAGCATTTGAAAATCTTCGACTAGACTCATATACACTAGTTGAGTTATTTGAATTTATATTATGAAAGAGGCGAAGGAAGTGATTGGGGAGACAAACCTGCGGGTTTGGCTTACTCCTTTCACTTGCCCTAGCAAAATTTTTTATATATTTGATTTTGTATGTAGTAATCATTATGTAGAATGAACGAGAAACAATATTTTGTAAATTTAATTTGTATGTAATAATCGTTAAATAATGAGAGAGATAATATTTGTAAATTTAATTTGTATGTAATTCATTATGCAATATCTATGGCAATATTTGTAAATAGTAGAATTATTATGTTATTTAGATTGGTTGGAAGAAATTTATTTTGTTTTGTATACATCACCTTATACTCTTCTACAATTGGAGGGAAACATAATATGATTTCCCTTGGAGCGGTGTTACGGTATATGGCGCTGTATCCACATTATTAGTCGTTATACTGTATCCACAGTATTAGTCCGTTATGCAGTATGCAATATTAGTCCGTTATACTGTACGTAATATTAGTCCGTTGTGCAATATAATTATTTAGATAAGGCGCAGTGTGGTGACATTTAGGTAAGGAAGTTAAAACGCCCATATATTTTGCATCCATTCATTTTGTATAGTATGTAGCCCTACCTACGTAATTTTGTATTAGGATATATGTAGATAGTTCCAGGGTAGCGAGTTTACTCGGACCCTGGATTTTGTGCTTGCTGATATTAGTTTGATAGGGCTAGCATATAGGGACGCTGTCCTGGCCATTCAGCAGCCAGAGACGTGATCCATTACCATATATGGTAATAATTTGAGGGCATAGGGCTACAATCCGGCCTCCTTATTGGATTAACTGCTTCCAGGTTGGTCTAATGCTAGCATGGACTGGAGAGCCAATAGGAGAGCGATTGAGTCACCCTATTGCATCATCCCACCCGGATCACCTATAAATTGGCGGTGTGCCGGTAGAGCCTTACAACTCAACCAACATCGATCTGTTCAACCTGTTACGTTACAATTTACTTGCTGAGCTGTCTCTAATTTGTATTAGGATATCGTACTTTCTGCAATTTGCTAATTTGATTAATTTCGTGAGATGATTTGCTAGTGCGATTACTTTGCTTGTGTTTCTCAATAATTCCTTCGATTACTGCAAATTACAATCGAACTATGATTTCTACCTTTGATTGATGGTTCTATGTGATTCTTTTCTGCGCAATAATCCCAAGGGATTCCTGAGACTGTCAGACTTTGTGATTTGCATGCGCCGCTACGGTAGCTATTAGCGTAATGGAGGGCTAAGGCGCCAGCGGGCGGTGGGCACATCGGGGGGTTGGGCGACTAAGGGAGAGCGGAGGATTCAAAGCGAGCAACGCTGGCGTGGGGTCACCGTTGCGGTCGGGAAGTTAACGTTGTGGTACGCAGACCAATCGCCGGTACAGTAGTTAGGGGGCTGATGATCCAGGTTTCGTCTCTATTTAGTATTAGGGGGGCGGGAATCAGGTTAGTTAGGAGTCCTATATGTACCCGGGAGAGGCCTGCACGTATCAAAACGTTTCGAGCGTTGAGCGTATAGTACGAATAGTGAGTCGCATAATTGTGGGCTATACAGTAGTTAACTGCATAATTGCGAACTGTGATTGCTGACGCTGATTGGTGTGTTACTGAAGTGTGCCTATGATTGTGAATGTTTAGGTAGGCGCTCTTTTCTCTTTGATTGATTTCTATTTCTTAGTTACAATAATTAGTTACTGATTAGGTCAAAGTAATATGGCAATTTAGGCTATTACTAGCGAAACCTGTTGCGTGATAAATTAGAATTACGTATTCTGGAACTCTTAGTAATTAGTACGCTGTTAAATATTTGTGACTGTAATTGATTAGCAAAATTAAGAATTAGTACGCAGCATAGCGGAGAGTAGCTAAAGTAATAATTAAAGTACTGTAAACTATTCACGCTAAGCGGTTATTTGTATTAGCGGGCAATCAGCTAGAACGCACTATTCGGCACGCACGAAACGCTAGTGATTTGCTGGCCTAAAGCCAGCTGCAGGCAATTTTAGACCCGGAGTGGTACTATCCACGAGAGACAATTACTGTACCATTTTTGATATTTAAATATTCTCGCATTCACACATTACGTTAGAGAAACCCCAGTATTCGCGATTAGAAAGACGTAGGTAATAGCGTGCTTTAATAAGTGATAGAATTAGGCGTAAGAATACTCTGAGTGCAAGGCCTCTCGCACTCGTCTTAAGTAAGCTTAGGGAGCCGACTCGGGTTTATTGTTTTGGTTATTCCTGCGTGGCTCATAGATTCGAACAGTTAGCTCTCTATTGAGCAATCGGTAGAGAAAGGAACAAGCGATTTTGCAGGAGTTGTGTAAATTTAGTAAATATATTAGCGGACGGCAGATTAGCGCCATCTAACGGTAAGTAGCGGTTTTGTATTTAGCAACCCTTACAATTTAGTAATATCACGCTCCTGAGCCCCTTTACTTAACAGTAGAGCAGTCTTTGTGTCTTATTGGTTAGACGAGAACTTATTAGGTTGGCAGAAGGATATTAACGGGTATTGGTCTGTTCAACAGTTCTGCTGTTAGTATAGAGGTCGCGGTTGTTTATCAACAGTATTCACAATAAATGCAATATAAATGCTACTTATATGTCATTAATAACAGTATTATATTACCTATTAAATTATATTTTTGTTATTTTCGGGTTTTAGGACTATAATAAGGAAAAAACAACATGCATGTACACATTTATATTATTATATTATCAAATTAATATATTTATATGACATTTATTAGAGGCGATTTATAATTTCATCATATTGCTGTGACACACCTACAATAAATTATTCTGACACATAGATTGCCTATTAATATAAATAAATATTGACAATTGTAATCAGGAGATATATAATTAAAGTATTAAAATTTCCATAGATTTTCTAGTATATTATATTTATTATTGTTTTTTAGGGACAATGAGATCAGGTCGGGTTGGTTCTATTAAGGTGGTTCAACATGAAAAATAAATATAAAAATCAATTTTTTTATTATTATCGATTCTAAACCACAATTTAATGGAGATTCCGAATATATAAGTTATATTCAATGAATGTCACTCTGTCAAAAGTTATGACGTCTTTTGTGAAAGTTGTCCGAACACACCCGCCCCTAATAAAAGTCACCGCCAAGTCTATTTTTTGCTTCATAATAATTTCGTTGCGAAAGAGACAAATCTATGTTATTTTCTACACTTTACAAAGTAGAGGGAAATTCAAAGTTGAATTTACAGTCTTTCTTATACATCTGGTAGGCCTATTGCAGCACACTGCGGATTTAGGTTGCTTGAGTTACTTTGAACTCGGCTGGTATGCTGCTATACAGTAGGTGTATTAATTTATAATTGTATATGGTGCGCCTAATACCAAGAGAATGCCTCGCAGTACAAGCACGTACAAACATCATAAATTTCTCAGTAATCAACATGTGAAGAAGCTGGATGACAAACCCGTTGGTAAGTAGGCCTAAGTAAAAGTAGGTAGATGTCCGGTTTGATAATCATTGAAGGTACAATAGGGCTGCTCTTGATCAAGTTGGTTTGTGAATAACATTGTAATTTGTCTGTATTAGTGGATTTATGACTTTTTCTTCTAAGATAACAGCCTTATTATTATTATTATTGTCATATCCACCAGTAGTTGGATATGACAATAATAATTTGTCCCAAAATACCACAAAAACCCCAAAAACACCAAAAAAATAGATGGCCTCAACCTCAATATAAGCTATCATACGGGTTATGCTTAGGTAACAGTTTTAGCATATGTTATATTATTTACATATTTACAAGCAAGTACTACTTATTGTAATGAGTATTGCCACTTTTTATAGATGTTCAAAGTGATGAAAGTGCACCCATCATAGCTGTACCAACAAGTAGTGCTATCAGATCAAAACTGAGGTATGTGGATCCACCCAATCCCAAAGATAAGAATACTCCACCATCAACCTTCCATATCATTGATCTGTCCATACTCAATAAAGCACTAGGTAAATCTGCAATTTGCAAAACTTGCAAACGGAAGGATAGTATTTCTGTCCACACTGTTCCTTCACCTACCAGTAGTGGATTCTGTGAGACCTTTGAACTTAGATGTAGAAATTGCTATCCTCATAGAATTGCCCCTGAGTCATTTAGTTCATCTAACTATAGCCATTCACATTCAAGGTTGTTTGAGCTTAACTTGCGTATGATGTATGGATTTAGATGTGTTGGACTTGGGCTGGAGCCTGCCAAAATATTTGCAGCAGTTTCGGGCATACCTCTTCCACCTTCAAATATAATATCGTATAATATGGCTATTGAAAGTGCAGTGAAGATTGAATCATTGAAGTCAATGAAAAGGGCTGCAGGTGAAGTAAAGGATGCTAATGATGGTAGTAGTGATACAGGTGCATCTTTTGACGGGTCGTGGCAAAGGCGAGGATACAGTTCTCTCAATGGGTTTGTTTCTTGTATAAGTATGGACACAGGGAAGGTCTTGGATGTTGAAATATTGTCGAAGTTCTGTCGAACCTGTTCTAGGGAAGATAACCCTCTACCACACAAATGTACCAGCAGTTATTAGAGAGTTGATATGAGGGTCCGTGGTTATTAGAGAGTTGATATGGGTGGGGTTCCGCGGCTATTAGAGAGTTGATATGGGTGGGGGTCCGTGGTTATTAGAGAGTTGATATGGGGGTCCGCGGTTATTAGAGAGTTGATATGGGGGTTCGCGGTTATTAGAGAGTTGATATGGGGGTCCGTGGTTATTAGAGAGTTTATATGGGTGGGGGTCCGCGGTTATTAGAGAGTTGATATGGCGGTCCGCGGTTATTAGAGAGTTTATATGGGTGGGGGTCCGCGGTTATTAGAGAGTTGATATGGGGGTCCGTGGTTATTAGAGAGTTTATATGGGTGGGGGTCCGCGGTTATTAGAGAGTTGATATGGGGGTCCGCGGTTATTAGAGAGTTGATATGGGGCAGTCCGCGGTTATTATAGAGTTGATATGGGTGGGGGTCCGCTGTTATTAGAGAGTTGATATGGGTGGGGGTCCCCTGTTATTAGAGAGTTGATATGGGGGTCCGCGGTTATTAGAGAGTTGATATGGGTGGGGGTCCGTGGTTATTAGAGAGTTGATATGGGTGGGGGTCCGCGGTTATTAGAGAGTTGATATGGGTGGGGGTCCGCTGTTATTAGAGAGTTGATATGGGGGTCCGTGGTTATTAGAGAGTTGATATGGGTGGGGGTCCGCTGTTATTAGAGAGTTGATATGGGGGTCCGTGGTTATTAGAGAGTTGATATGGGTGGGGGTCCGCTGTTATTAGAGAGTTGATATGGGGTTCCGTGGTTATTAGAGAGTTGATATGGGTGGGGGTCCGCTGTTATTAGAGAGTTGATATGGGGGTCCGTGGTTATTAGAGAGTTGATATGGGTGGGGGTCCGCTGTTATTAGAGAGTTGATATGGGGGTCCGCGGTTATTAGAGAGTTGATATGGGGGTCCGTGGTTATTAGAGAGTTGATATGGGTGGGGGTCCGCTGTTATTAGAGAGTTGATATGGGGGTCCGTGGTTATTAGAGAGTTGATATGGGTGGGGGTCCGCGGTTATTAGAGAGTTGATATGGGTGGGGGTCCGCGGTTATTAGAGAGTTGATATGGGGGTCCGCGGTTATTAGAGAGTTGATATGGGGGTCCGCTGTTATTAGAGAGTTGATATGGGGGTCCGTGGTTATTAGAGAGTTGATATGGGGGTCCTCGGTTATTAGAGAGTTGATATGGGGGTCCGTGGTTATTAGAGAGTTTATATGGGTGGGGGTCCGCGGTTATTAGAGAGTTGATATGGGGGTCCGTGGTTATTAGAGAGTTGATATGGGTGGGGGTCCGCGGTTATTAGAGAGTTGATATGGGGGTCCGTGGTTATTAGAGAGTTGATATGGGTGGGGGTCCGCTGTTATTAGAGAGTTGATATGGGGGTCCGCGGTTATTAGAGAGTTGATATGGGGGTCCGTGGTTATTAGAGAGTTGATATGGGTGGGGGTCCGCTGTTATTAGAGAGTTGATATGGGGGTCCGTGGTTATTAGAGAGTTGATATGGGTGGGGGTCCGCGGTTATTAGAGAGTTGATATGGGTGGGGGTCCGCGGTTATTAGAGAGTTGATATGGGGGTCCGCGGTTATTAGAGAGTTGATATGGGGGTCCGCTGTTATTAGAGAGTTGATATGGGGGTCCGTGGTTATTAGAGAGTTGATATGGGGGTCCGCGGTTATTAGAGAGTTGATATGGGGGTCCGTGGTTATTAGAGAGTTGATATGGGGGTCCGTGGTTATTAGAGAGTTGATATGGGTGGGGGTCCGCTGTTATTAGAGAGTTGATATGGGGGTCCGTGGTTATTAGAGAGTTGATATGGGTGGGGGTCCGCGGTTATTAGAGAGTTGATATGGGTGGGGGTCCGCGGTTATTAGAGAGTTGATATGGGGGTCCGCGGTTATTAGAGAGTTGATATGGGGGTCCGCTGTTATTAGAGAGTTGATATGGGGGTCCGTGGTTATTAGAGAGTTGATATGGGGGTCCTCGGTTATTAGAGAGTTGATATGGGGGTCCGTGGTTATTAGAGAGTTGATATGGGGGTCCGTGGTTATTAGAGAGTTGATATGGGTGGGGGTCCGCTGTTATTAGAGAGTTGATATGGGGGTCCGTGGTTATTAGAGAGTTGATATGGGTGGGGGTCCGCGGTTATTAGAGAGTTGATATGGGTGGGGGTCCGCGGTTATTAGAGAGTTGATATGGGGGTCCGCGGTTATTAGAGAGTTGATATGGGGGTCCGCGGTTATTAGAGAGTTGATATGGGGTGGAGGTCCGCGGTTATTAGAGAGTTGATATGGGGGTCCGCGGTTATTAGAGAGTTGATATGGGTGGGGGTCCGCGGTTATTAGAGAGTTGATATGGGGGTCCGCGGTTATTAGAGAGTTGATATGGGTTGGGGTCCGCGGTTATTAGAGAGTTGATATGGGGTCCGCTGTTATTAGAGAATTGATATGGGTGTCCGCGGTTATTAGAGAGTTTATATGGGTGGGGGTCCGCGGTTATTAGAGAGTTGATATGGGGGTCCGCGGTTATTAGAGAGTTGATATGGGTGGGGGTCCGCGGTTATTAGAGAGTTGATATGGGTGGGGGTCCGCGGTTATTAGAGAGTTGATATGGGAGTCCGCGGTTATTAGAGAGTTGATATGGGGGTCCGCGGTTATTAGAGAGTTTATATGGGTGGGGGTCCGCGGTTATTAGAGAGTTGATATGGGGGTCCGCGGTTATTAGAGAGTTGATATGGGGGTCCGTGGTTATTAGAGAGTTGATATGGGTGGGGTTCCGCGGTTATTAGAGAGTTGATATGGGTGGGGGTCCGCTGTTATTAGAGAGTTGATATGGGTGTCCGCGGTTATTAGAGAGTTGATATGGGTGGGGGTCCGCGGTTATTAGAGAGTTGATATGGGGGTCCGCGGTTATTAGAGAGTTGATATGGGGGTCCGTGGTTATTAGAGAGTTGATATGGGTGGGGTTCCTCGGTTATTAGAGATTGGATATGGGTGGGGGTCCGCTGTTATTAGAGAGTTGATATGGGTGGGGGTCCGCGGTTATTAGAGAGTTGATATGGGTTGGGGTCCGCGGTTATTAGAGAGTTGATATGGGGGTTCGCGGTTATTAGAGAGTTTATATGGGGGTCCGCGGTTATTAGAGAGTTGAATGGGTGGGGGTCCGCGGTTATTAGAGAGTTGATATGGGGGTCCGTGGTTATAAGAGAGTTGATATGGGGGTCCGCGGTTATTAGAGAGTTGATATCGGGGTCCGTGGTTATTAGAGAGTTGATATGGGGGTCCGCGCTTATTAGAGAGTTGATATGGGGGTCCGCGGTTATTAGAGAGTTGAATGGGTGAGGGTCCGCTGTTATTAGAGAGTGGATATGGGTGGGGGTCCGCTGTTATTAGAAAGTTGATATGGGTGTCCGCGGTTATTAGAGAGTTTATATGGGTGGGGGTCCGCGGTTATTAGAGAGTTGATATGGGGGTCCGCGGTTATTAGAGAGTTGATATGGGGGTCGGCGGTTATTAGAGAGTTGAATGGGTGGGGGTCCGCGGTTATTAGAGAGTTGATATGGGGGTCCGTGGTTATAAGAGAGTTGATATGGGGGTCCGCGGTTATTAGAGAGTTGATATGGGGGTCCGCGGTTATTAGAGAGTTGATATGGGGGTCCGCGGTTATTAGAGAGTTGATATGGGTGGGGGTCCGCGGTTATTAGAGAGTTGATATGGGGGTCCGTGGTTATTAGAGAGTTGATATGGGTGGGGGTCCGCGGTTATTAGAGAGTTGATATGGGTTGGGGTCCGCGGTTATTAGAGAGTTGATATGGGGGTCCGCGGTTATTAGAGAGTTGATATGGGGGTCCGCGGTTATTAGAGAGTTGATATGGGGGTCCGTGGTTATTAGAGAGTTGATATGGGTGGGGGTCCGCGGTTATTAGAGAGTTGATATGGGGGTCCGTGGTTATTAGAGAGTTGATATGGGTGGGGGTCCGCGGTTATTAGAGAGTTGATATGGGGGTGCGTAGTTATTAGAGAGTTGATATGGGTGGGGGTCCGCGGTTATTAGAGAGTTGATATGGGTTGGGGTCCGCGGTTATTAGAGAGTTGATATGGGGGTCCGCGGTTATTAGAGAGTTGATATGGGGGTCCGCGGTTATTAGAGAGTTGATATGGGTGGGGGTCCGCGGTTATTAGAGAGTTGATATGGGGGTCGGCGGTTATTAGAGAGTTGATATGGGTTGTGGTCCGCGGTTATTAGAGAGTTGATATGGGGGTCCGCGGTTATTAGAGAGTTGATATAGGGGTCCGCGGTTATTAGATAGTTGATATGGGGGTCCGCGGTTATTAGAGAGTTGATATGGGTGGGGGTCCGCGGTTATTAGAGAGTTGATATGGGTGTCCGTGGTTATTAGAGAGTTGATATGGGTGGGGGTCCGCGGTTATTAGAGAGTTGATATGGGGGTCCGTGGTTATTAGAGAGTTGATATGGGTGGGGGTCCGCGGTTATTAGAGAGTTGATATGGGTGGGGTCCGCGGTTATTAGAGAGTTGATATGGGTGGGGGTCCGCGGTTATTAGAGAGTTGATATGGGGGTCCGCGGTTATTAGAGAGTTGATATGGGTTGGGGTCCGCGGTTATTAGAGAGTTGATATGGGGGTCCGCGGTTATTAGAGAGTTGATATGGGGTCCGCTGTTATTAGAGATTGATATGGGTGTCCGCGGTTATTAGAGAGTTGATATGGGTGGGGGTCCGCGGTTATTAGAGAGTTGATATGGGGGTCCGCGGTTATTAGAGAGTTGATATGGGTGGGGGTCCGCGGTTATTAGAGAGTTGATATGGGGGTCCGTGGTTATTAGAGAGTTGATATGGGTGTGGGGTCCGCGGTTATTAGAGAGTTGATATGGGTGGGGGTCCGCGGTTATTAGAGAGTTGATATGGGGGTCCGCGGTTATTAGAGAGTTTATATGGGTGGGGGTCCGCGGTTATTAGAGAGTTGATATGGGTGGGGGTCCGCGGTTATTAGAGAGTTGATATGGGGGTCCGCGGTTATTAGAGAGTTGATATGGGTGGGGTCCGCGGTTATTAGAGAGTTGATATGGGGGTCCGTGGTTATTAGAGAGTTGATATGGGGTCCGCTGTTATTAGAGAGTTGATATGGGGGTCCGCGGTTATTAGAGAGTTGATATGGGTGGGGGTCCGCGGTTATTAGAGAGTTGATATGGGGGTCCGCGGTTATTAGAGAGTTGATATGGGTGGGGGTCCGCGGTTATTAGAGAGTTGATATGGGGGTCCGTGGTTATTAGAGAGTTGATATGGGTGAGGGGTCCGCGGTTATTAGAGAGTTGATATGGGTGGGGGTCCGCGGTTATTAGAGAGTTGATATGGGGGTCCGCGGTTATTAGAGAGTTTATATGGTGGGGGTCCGCGGTTATTAGAGAGTTGATATGGGGGTCCGCGGTTATTAGAGAGTTGATATGGGGGTCCGCGGTTATTAGAGAGTTGATATGGGTGGGGGTCCGCGGTTATTAGAGAGTTGATATGGGGGTCCGTGGTTATTAGAGAGTTGATATGGGGTCCGCTGTTATTAGAGAGTTGATATGGGTTGGGGTCCGCGGTTATTAGAGAGTTGATATGGGGGTCCGTGGTTATTAGAGAGTTGATATGGGGGTCCGCTGTTATTAGAGAGTTGATATGGGGGTCCGCGGTTATTAGAGAGTTTATATGGGTGGGGGTCCGCGGTTATTAGAGAGTTGATATGGGGGTCCGCGGTTATTAGAGAGTTGATATGGGTGGGGGTCCGCGGTTATTAGAGAGTTGATATGGGTGGGGGTCCGCGGTTATTAGAGAGTTGATATGGGGGTCCGCGGTTATTAGAGAGTTGATATGGGTGGGGTCCGCGGTTATTAGAGAGTTGATATGGGTTGGGGTCCGCGGTTATTAGAGAGTTGATATGGGGGTCCGTGGTTATTAGAGAGTTGATATGGGGTCCGCTGTTATTAGAGAGTTGATATGGGTGTCCGCGGTTATTAGAGAGTTTATATGGGTGGGGGTCCGCGGTTATTAGAGAGTTGATATGGGGGTCCGTGGTTATTAGAGAGTTGATATGGGGTCCGCTGTTATTAGAGATGTGGGGTCCGCGGTTATTAGAGAGTTGATATGGGGGTCCGCGGTTATTAGAGAGTTGATATGGGGGTCCGCGGTTATTAGAGAGTTGATATGGGTGGGGGTCCGCGGTTATTAGAGAGTTGATATGGGGGTCCGTGGTTATTAGAGAGTTGATATGGGGTCCGCTGTTATTAGAGATTGATATGGGTGTCCGCGGTTATTAGAGAGTTGATATGGGTGGGGGTCCGCGGTTATTAGAGAGTTGATATGGGGGTCCGCGGTTATTAGAGAGTTGATATGGGTGGGGGTCCGCGGTTATTAGAGAGTTGATATGGGTGGGGGTCCGCGGTTATTAGAGAGTTGATATGGGGGTCCGCGGTTATTAGAGAGTTGATATGGGGGTCCGCGGTTATTAGAGAGTTGATATGGGTTGGGGTCCGCGGTTATTAGAGAGTTGATATGGGGGTCCGCGGTTATTAGAGAGTTGATATGGGGGTCCGTGGTTATTAGAGAGTTGATATGGGGGTCCGTCGGTTATTAGAGAGTTGATATGGGTGGGGGTCCGCTGTTATTAGAGAGTTGATATGGGTGGGGGTCCGCGGTTATTAGAGAGTTGATATGGGTGGGTGTCCGCGGTTATTAGAGAGTTGATATGGGTTGGGGTCCGCGGTTATTAGAGAGTTGATATGGGGGTCCGCGGTTATTAGAGAGTTGATATGGGGGTCCGCGGTTATTAGAGAGTTGAATGGGTGGGGGTCCGCGGTTATTAGAGAGTTGATATGGGGGTCCGTGGTTATTAGAGAGTTGATATGGGGGTCCGCGGTTATTAGAGAGTTGATATGGGGTCCGTGGTTATTAGAGAGTTGATATGGGGGTCCGCGCTTATTAGAGAGTTGATATGGGGGTCCGCGGTTATTAGAGAGTTGATATGGGTGGGGTCCGCTGTTATTAGAGAGTTGATATGGGTGGGGGTCCGCTGTTATTAGAAGTTGATATGGGTGTCCGCGGTTATTAGAGAGTTTATATGGGTGGGGGTCCGCGGTTATTAGAGAGTTGATATGGGGGTCCGCGGTTATTAGAGAGTTGATATGGGGGTCGGCGGTTATTAGAGAGTTGAATGGGTGGGGTCCGCGGTTATTAGAGAGTTGATATGGGGGTCCGTGGTTATAAGAGAGTTGATATGGGGGTCCGCGGTTATTAGAGAGTTGATATGGGGGTCCGTGGTTATTAGAGAGTTGATATGGGGGTCCGTGGTTATTAGAGAGTTGATATGGGTGGGGGTCCGCTGTTATTAGAGAGTTGATATGGGGGTCCGTGGTTATTAGAGAGTTGATATGGGTGGGGGTCCGCTGTTATTAGAGAGTTTATATGGGTGGGGGTCCGCGGTTATTAGAGAGTTGATATAGGTGGGGGTCGCGGTTATTAGAGAGTTGATATGGGGGTCCGCGGTTATTAGAGAGTTGATATGGGGGTCGGCGGTTATTAGAGAGTTGAATGGGTGAGGGTCCGCTGTTATTAGAGAGTTGATATGGGGATCCGTGGTTATTAGATAGTTGATATGGGTGGGGTTCCTCGGTTATTAGAGAGTTGATATGGGGGTCCGTGGTTATTAGAGAGTTGAATGGGTGAGGGTCCGCTGTTATTAGAGAGTTGATATGGGGGTCCGTGGTTATTAGAGAGTTGATATGGGTGGGGGTCCGCGGTTATTAGAGAGTTGATATGGGGGTCCGCGGTTATTAGAGAGTTGATATGGGTGGGGGTCCGCGGTTATTAGAGAGTTGATATGGGGGTCGGCGGTTATTAGAGAGTTGATATGGGTGGGGGTCCGCGGTTACTAGAGAGTTGATATGGGGGTCCGTAGTTATTAGAGAGTTGATATGGGTGGGGGTCCGCGGTTATTAGAGAGTTGATATGGGTTGGGGTCCGCGGTTATTAGAGAGTTGATATGGGGGTCCGCGGTTATTAGAGAGTTGATATGGGGGTCCGCGGTTATTAGAGAGTTGATATGGGGGTCCGTGGTTATTAGAGAGTTGATATGGGTGGGGGTCCGCGGTTATTAGAGAGTTGATATGGGGGTCCGTGGTTATTAGAGAGTTGATATGGGTGGGGGTCCGCGGTTATTAGAGAGTTGATATGGGGGTCCGTGGTTATTAGAGAGTTGATATGGGTGGGGGTCCGCGGTTATTAGAGAGTTGATATGGGTTGGGGTCCGCGGTTATTAGAGAGTTGATATGGGGGTCCGCGGTTATTAGAGAGTTGATATGGGGTCCGCGGTTATTAGAGAGTTGATATGGGTGGGGGTCCGCGGTTATTAGAGAGTTGATATGGGGGTCCGCGGTTATTAGAGAGTTGATATGGGTTGGGGTCCGCGGTTATTAGAGAGTTGATATGGGGGTCCGCGGTTATTAGAGAGTTGATATGGGGGTCGGCGGTTATTAGAGAGTTGATATGGGTTGGGGTCCGCGGTTATTAGAGAGTTGATATGGGGGTCCGCTGTTATTAGAGAGTTGATATGGGGGTCCGTGGTTATTAGAGAGTTGAATGGGTGAGGGTCCGCTGTTATTAGAGAGTTGATATGGGGGTCCGTGGTTATTAGAGAGTTGATATGGGGGTCCGTGGTTATTAGAGAGTTGATATGGGGGTCCGCGGTTATTAGAGAGTTGATATGGGGGTCCGCGGTTATTAGAGAGTTGATATGGGGGTCCGCGGTTATTAGAGAGTTGAATGGGTGAGGGTCCGCTGTTATTAGAGAGTTGATATGGGGGTCCGTGGTTATTAGAGAGTTTATATGGGTGGGGGTCCGCGGTTATTAGAGAGTTGATATAGGTGGGGGTCCGCGGTTATTAGAGAGTTGATATGGGGGTCCGCGGTTATTAGAGAGTTGATATGGGGGTCCGCGGTTATTAGAGAGTTGAATGGGTGAGGGTCCGCTGTTATTAGAGAGTTGATATGGGGGTCCGTGGTTATTAGAGAGTTGATTGGATGGGGGTCCGCTGTTATTAGAGAGTTGATATGGGGGTCCGCGGTTATTAGAGAGTTGATATGGGGGTCCGCGGTTATTAGAGAGTTGATATGGGTGGGGGTCCGCGGTTATTAGAGAGTTGATATGGGTGGGGGTCCGTGGTTATTAGAGAGTTTATATGGGTGGGGGTCCGCGGTTATTAGAGAGTTGATATGGGGGTCCGCGGTTATTAGAGAGTTGATATGGGTGGGGGTCCGCGGTTATTAGAGAGTTGATATGGGGGTCCGCGGTTATTAGAGAGTTGATATGGGTGGGGGTCCGCGGTTATTAGAGAGTTGATATGGGGGTCCGCGGTTATTAGAGAGTTGATATGGGTGGGGGTCCGCGGTTATTAGAGAGTTGATATGGGTTGGGGTCCGCGGTTATTAGAGAGTTGATATGGGGGTCCGCGGTTATTAGAGAGTTGATATGGGTGGGGGTCCGCTGTTATTAGAGAGTTGATATGGGTGGGGGTCCGCGGTTATTAGAGAGTTGATATGGGGGTCCGCGGTTATTAGAGAGTTGAATGGGTGAGGGTCCGCTGTTATTAGAGAGTTGATATGGGGGTCCGTGGTTATTAGAGAGTTGATATGGGGGTCCGCGGTTATTAGAGAGTTGATATGGGTGGGGGTCCGCGGTTATTAGAGAGTTGATATGGGGGTCCGCGGTTATTAGAGAGTTGAATGGGTGAGGGTCCGCTGTTATTAGAGAGTTGATATGGGGGTCCGTGGTTATTAGAGAGTTGATATGGGTGGGGTCCGCGGTTATTAGAGAGTTGATATGGGTGGGGGTCCGCGGTTATTAGAGAGTTGATATGGGGGTCCGTGGTTATTAGAGAGTTGATATGGGGGTCCGCGGTTATTAGAGAGTTGATATGGGTGGGGGTCCGCGGTTATTAGAGAGTTGATATGGGTTGGGGTCCGCGGTTATTAGAGAGTTGATATGGGGGTCCGCGGTTATTAGAGAGTTGAATGGGTAGGGTCCGCTGTTATTAGAGAGTTGATATGGGGGTCCGTGGTTATTAGAGAGTTGATATGGGTGGGGGTCCGCGGTTATTAGAGAGTTGATATGGGTTGGGGTCCGCGGTTATTAGAGAGTTGATATGGGGGTCCGCGGTTATTAGAGAGTTGATATGGGTGGGGTCCGCGGTTATTAGAGAGTTGATATGGGGGTCCGCGGTTATTAGAGAGTTGATATGGGTGGGGTCCGCTGTTATTAGAGAGTTGATATGGGGGGGTCCGCGGTTATTAGAGAGTTGATATGGGGGTCCGCGGTTATTAGAGAGTTGATATGGGTGGGGTCCGCGGTTATTAGAGAGTTGATATGGGGGTCCGTGGTTATTAGAGAGTTGATATGGGTGGGGGTCCGCGGTTATTAGAGAGTTGATATGGGTGGGGTCCGCGGTTATTAGAGAGTTGATATGGGGGTCCGTGGTTATTAGAGAGTTGATATGGGGGTCCGCGGTTATTAGAGAGTTGATATGGGTGGGGGTCCGCGGTTATTAGAGAGTTGATATGGGTTGGGGTCCGCGGTTATTAGAGAGTTGATATGGGGGTCCGCGGTTATTAGAGAGTTGAATGGGTAAGGGTCCGCTGTTATTAGAGAGTTGATATGGGGGTCCGTGGTTATTAGAGAGTTGATATGGGTGGGGGTCCGCGGTTATTAGAGAGTTGATATGGGTGGGGTCCGCGGTTATTAGAGAGTTGTATATGGGTTGGGGGTCCGCGGTTATTAGAGAGTTGATATGGGGGTCCGTGGTTATTAGAGAGTTGATATGGGTGGGGGTCTGCGGTTATTAGAGAGTTGATATGGGGGTCCGCGGTTATTAGAGAGTTTATATGGGTGGGGGTCCGCGGTTATTAGAGAGTTGATATGGGTTGGGGTCCGCGGTTATTAGAGAGTTGATATGGGGGTCCGCGGTTATTAGAGAGTTGATATGGGTGGGGGTCCGCGGTTATTAGAGAGTTGATATGGGGGTCCGTGGTTATTAGAGAGTTGATATGGGTGGGGGTCCGCGGTTATTAGAGAGTTGATATGGGTGGGGGTCCGCGGTTATTAGAGAGTTGATATGGGTTGGGGTCCGCGGTTATTAGAGAGTTGATATGGGGGTCGGCGGTTATTAGAGAGTTGAATGGGTGAGGGTCCGCTGTTATTAGAGAGTTGATATGGGGGTCCGTGGTTATTAGATAGTTGATATGGGTGGGGGTCCGCGGTTATTAGAGAGTTGATATGGGGGTCCGTGGTTATTAGAGAGTTTATATGGGTGGGGGTCCGCGGTTATTAGAGAGTTGATATGGGGGTCCGTGGTTATTAGAGAGTTGATATGGGTGGGGGTCCGCGGTTATTAGAGAGTTGATATGGGGGTCCGTGGTTATTAGAGAGTTTATATGGGTGGGGGTCCGCGGTTATTAGAGAGTTGATATGGGGGTCCGCGGTTATTAGAGAGTTGATATGGGGGTCCGCGGATATTAGAGATTTGATATGGGTGGGGTTCCTCGGTTATTAGAGAGTTGATATCGGGGTCCGTGGTTATTAGAGAGTTGAATGGGTGAGGGTCCGCTGTTATTAGAGAGTTGATATGGGGGTCCGTGGTTATTAGAGAGTTTATATGGGTGGGGGTCCGCGGTTATTAGAGAGTTGATATGGGGGTCCGTGGTTATTAGAGAGTTGAATGGGTGAGGGTCCGCTGTTATTAGAGAGTGGATATGGGTGGGGGTCCGCTGTTATTAGAGAGTTGATATGGGGGGCCTGCGGTTATTAGAGAGTTGATATGGGTGGGGGTCCGCTGTTATTAGAGAGTTGATATGGGGGTCCGTGGTTATTAGAGAGTTGATATGGGTGGGGGTCCGCGGTTATTAGAGAGTTGATATGGGTGGGGGTCCGCTGTTATTAGAGAGTTGTATATGGGTGGGGGTCCGCGGTTATTAGAGAGTTGATATGGGTGGGGGTCCGCGGTTATTAGAGAGTTGATATGGGGGTCCGCGGTTATTAGAGAGTTGATATGGGTGGGGTCCGCGGTTATTAGAGAGTTGATATGGGTGGGGGTCCGCTGTTATTAGAGAGTTGATATGGTGGGGTCCGCGGTTATTAGAGAGTTGATATGGGGGTCCGCGGTTATTAGAGAGTTGATATGAGGTGGGGGTCCGCGGTTATTAGAGAGTTGATATGGGGTTCCGTGGTTATTAGATAGTTGATATGGGGGGTCCGCGGTTATTAGAGAGTTGATATAGGTGGGGGTCCGCGGTTATTAGAGAGTTGATATGGGGTTCCTCGGTTATTAGAGAGTTGATATGGGGGTCCGTGGTTATTAGAGAGTTGAATGGGTGAGGGTCCGCTGTTATTAGAGAGTTGATATGGGGGTCCGTGGTTATTAGAGAGTTGATATGGGTGGGGGTCCGCGATTATTAGAGAGTTGATATGGGTTGGGGTCCGCGGTTATTAGAGAGTTGATATGGGGGTCCGCGGTTATTAGAGAGTTGATATGGGTGTCCGCGGTTATTAGAGAGTTTATATGGGTGGGGGTCCGCGGTTATTAGAGAGTTGATATAGGTGGGGGTCCGCGGTTATTAGAGAGTTGATATGGGGGTCCGCGGTTATTAGAGAGTTGATATGGGGGTCGGCGGTTATTAGAGAGTTGAATGGGTGAGGGTCCGCTGTTATTAGAGAGTTGATATGGGGGTCCGTGGTTATTAGATAGTTGATATTGGTGGGGGTCCGCGGTTATTAGAGAGTTGATATAGGGGTCCGCGGTTATTAGAGAGTTGATAGGGGGTCGGCGGTTATTAGAGAGTTGATATAGGTGGGGGTCCGCGGTTATTAGAGAGTTGATATGGGGGTCCGCGGTTATTAGAGAGTTGATATGGGGGTCGGCGGTTATTAGAGAGTTGAATGGGTGAGGGTCCGCGGTTATTAGAGAGTTGATATGGGGGTCCGTGGTTATTAGAGAGTTGATTTGGATGGGGGTCCGCTGTTATTAGAGAGTTGATATGGGGGTCGGCGGTTATTAGAGAGTTGAATGGGTGAGGGTCCGCTGTTATTAGAGAGTTGATATGGGGGTCCGTGGTTATTAGATAGTTGATATGGGTGGGGGTTCGCGGTTATTAGAGAGTTGATATGGGGGTCCGTGGTTATTAGATAGTTGATATGGGTGGGGGTCCGCTGTTATTAGAGACTTGATATGGGGGTCCGTGGTTATTAGAGAGTTGATTTGGATGGGGGTCCGCTGTTATTAGAGAGTTGATATGGGGGTCCGTGGTTATTAGAGAGTTTATATGGGTGGGTGTCCGCGGTTATTAGAGAGTTGATATGGGTTGGGGTCCGCGGTTATTAGAGAGTTGATATGGAGGTTCACGGTTATTAGAGAGTTGATATAGGTGGGGGTCCGCGGTTATTAGAGAGTTGATATGGGGGTCCGCGGTTATTAGAGAGTTGATATGGGGGTCGGCGGTTATTAGAGAGTTGAATGGGTGAGGGTCCGCTGTTATTAGAGAGTTGATATGGGGGTCCGTGGTTATTAGAGAGTTGATTTGGATGGGGGTCCGCTGTTATTAGAGAGTTGATATGGGGGTCCGTGGTTATTAGAGAGTTTATATGGGTGGGTGTCCGCGGTTATTAGAGAGTTGATATGGGTTGGGGTCCGCGGTTATTAGAGAGTTGATATGGGGGTCCGCGGTTATTAGAGAGTTGATTTGGGTGGGGGTCCGCGGTTATTAGAGAGTTGATATGGGGGTCCGCGGTTATTAGAGAGTTGATATGGGGGTCCGCGGTTATTAGAGAGTTGATATGGGTGGGGGTCCGCAGTTATTAGAGAGTTGATATGGGTGGGGGTCCGCGGTTATTAGAGAGTTGATATGGAGGTCCGCGGTTATTAGAGAGTTGATATGGGTTGGGGTCCGCGGTTATTAGAGAGTTGATATGGGGGTCCGCGGTTATTAGAGAGTTTATATGGGTGGGGTTCCTCGGTTATTAGAGAGTTGATATCGGGGTCCGCGGTTATTAGAGAGTTTATATGGGTGGGGGTCCGCGGTTACTAGAGAGTTGATATGGGGGTCCGCGGTTATTAGAGAGTTTATATGGGTGGGGGTCCGCGGTTACTAGAGAGTTGATATGGGGGTCCGTGGTTATTAGAGAGTTGATATGGGTGGGGGTCCGTGGTTATTAGAGAGTTGAATGGGTGAGGGTCCGCTGTTATTAGAGAGTTGATATGGGGGTCCGCTGTTATTAGAGAGTTGATATGGGTGGGGGTCCGCGGTTATTAGAGAGTTGATATGGGTTGGGGTCCGCGGTTATTAGAGAGTTGATATGGGTGGGGGTCCGTGGTTATTAGAGAGTTGATATGGGGGTCCGCGGTTATTAGAGAGTTGATATTGGGGTCCGCGGTTATTAGAGAGTTGATATGGGTGGGGGTCCGCGGTTACTAGAGAGTTGATATGGGGGTCCGTGGTTATTAGAGAGTTGATATGGGTGGGGGTCCGCGGTTATTAGAGAGTTGAATGGGTGAGGGTCCGCTGTTATTAGAGAGTTGATATGGGGGTCCGTGGTTATTAGAGAGTTGATATGGGTGGGGGTCCGCGGTTATTAGAGAGTTGATATGGGGTCCGCGGTTATTAGAGAGTTGATATGGGTGGGGGTCCGCGGTTATTAGAGAGTTGAACGGGTGAGGGTCCGCTGTTATTAGAGAGTTGATATGGGGGTCCGTGGTTATTAGAGAGTTGATATGGGTGGGGGTCCGCGGTTATTAGAGAGTTGATATGGGTGGGGGTCCGCGGTTATTAGAGAGTTGATATGGGTGGGGGTCCGCGGTTATTAGAGATTTGATATGGGTGGGGGTCCGCGGTTATTAGAGAGTTGATATGGGTGGGGGTCCGCGGCTATTATAGAGTTGATATGGGTGGGGGCCCGCGGTTATTATAGAGTTGATATGGGTGGGGGTCCGCGGTTATTATAGAGTTGATATGGGTGGGGGTCCGCGGTTATTAGAGAGTTGATATGGGTGGGGGTCCGCGGTTATTAGAGAGTTGATATGGGTGGGGGTCTGCGGTTATTAGAGAGTTGATATGGGTGGGGGTCCGCTGTTATTAGAGAGTTGGTATGGGTGGGGGTCCGCTGTTATTAGAGAGTTGGTATGGGTGGGGGTCCGCGGCTATTAGAGAGTTGATATGGGGGTCCGCGGTTATTAGAGAGTTGATATGGGGGTCCGCGGTTATTAGAGAGTTGAATGGGTGAGGGTCCGCTGTTATTAGAGAGTTGATATGGGTGGGGGTCCGCTGTTATTAGAGAGTTGGTATGGGTGGGGGTCCGCGGCTATTAGAGAGTTGATATGGGGGTCCGCGGTTACTAGAGAGTTGATATGGGGGTCCGTGGTTATTAGAGAGTTGATATGGGTGGGGGTCCGCTGTTATTAGAGAGTTGATATGGGTGGGGGTCCGCGGTTATTAGAGAGTTGATATGGGGGTCCGCGGTTATTAGAGAGTTGATATGGGTGGGGGTCCGCGGTTATTAGAGAGTTGATATGGGTGGGGGTCCGCGGTTATTAGAGAGTTGATATGGGGGTCCGTGGTTATTAGAGAGTTGATATGGGTGGGGGTCCGCGGTTATTAGAGAGTTGATATGGGTGGGGGTCCGGGGTTATTAGAGAGTTGATATGGGGGTCCGTGGTTATTAGAGAGTTGAATGGGTGAGGGTCCGCGGTTATTAGAGAGTTGATATGGGTGGGGGTCCGGGGTTATTAGAGAGTTGATATGGGTGGGGGTCCGCGGTTATTAGAGAGTTGATATGGGGGTCCGTGGTTATTAGAGAGTTGATATGGGTGGGGGTCCGCGGTTATTAGAGAGTTGATATGGGTGGGGGTCCGGGGTTATTTGCGAGTTGATATGGGGGTCCGCTGTTATTAGAGAGTTGATATGGGGGTCCGCTGTTATTAGAGAGTTGAATGGGTGAGGGTCCGCTGTTATTAGAGTGTTGATATGGGTGGGGGTCCGCGGTTATTAGAGAGTTGATATGGGGGTCCGTGGTTATTAGAGAGTTGATAGGGGTGGGGGTCCGCGGTTATTAGAGAGTTGATATGGGTGGGGGTCCGGGGTTATTTGCGAGTTGATATGGGGGTCCGCTGTTATTAGAGAGTTAATATGGGGGTCCGCTGTTTTGGGTTGATGGGTGAGGGTCCGCTGTTTTAGAGTGTTGATATGGGTGGGGGTCCGCGGTTATTAGAGAGTTGATATGGGGGTCCGTGGTTATTAGAGAGTTGATATGGGTGGGGGTCCGCGGTTATTAGAGAGTTGATATGGGGGTCCGCTGTTATTAGAGTGTTGATATGGGTGGGGGTCCGCGGTTATTAGAGAGTTGATATGGTGGTCCGCGGTTATTAGAGAGTTGATATGAGGGTCCGTGGTTATTAGAGAGTTGAATGGGTGGGGGTCCGCGGTTATTAGAGAGTTGATATGGGGATCCGTGGTTATTAGAGAGTTGAATGGGTGGGGGTCCGCGGTTATTAGAGAGTTGATATGGGTGGGTGTCCGCGGTTATTAGAGAGTTGATATGGGTGGGGGTCCGCTGTTATTAGAGAGTTGAATGGGTGGGGTCCGCGGTTATTAGAGAGTTGATATGGGTGGGGGTCCGCGGTTATTAGAGAGTTGATATGGGTGGGGGTCCGCTGTTATTAGAGAGTTGAATGGGTGGGGTCCGCGGTTATTAGAGAGTTGATATGGGTGGGGGTCCGCGGTTATTAGAGAGTTGATATGGGGGTCCGCGGTGATTAGAGAGTTGATATGGGGGTCCGCGGTTATTAGAGAGTTGATATGGGGGTCCGCGGTTATTAGAGAGTTGATATGGGGGTCCGCGGTTATTAGAGAGTTGATATGGGTGGGGGTCCGCGGTTATTAGAGAGTTGATATGGGGGTCCGTGGTTATTAGAGAGTTGATATGGGTGGGGGTCCGCGGTTATTAGAGAGTTGATATGGGGGTCCGTGGTTATTAGAGAGTTGAATGGGTGAGGGTCCGCTGTTATTAGAGAGTGGATATGGGTGGGGGTCCGCTATTATTAGAGAGTTGATATGGGTGTCCGCGGTTATTAGAGAGTTTATATGGGTGGGGGTCCGCGGTTATTAGAGAGTTGATATGGGGGTCCGTGGTTATAAGAGAGTTGATATGGGGGTCCGCGGTTATTAGAGAGTTGATATGGGATATGGGGGTCCGCGGTTATTAGAGAGTTGATATGGGGGTCCGCGGTTATTAGAGAGTTGATATGGGGGTCTGCGGTTATTAGAGAGTTGATATGGGTGGGGGTCCGCGGTTATTAGAGAGTTGATATGGGGGTCCGTGGTTATTAGAGAGTTGATATGGGTGGGGGTCCGCGGTTATTAGAGAGTTGATATGGGGTCCGTGGTTATTAGAGAGTTGAATGGGTGAGGGTCCGCTGTTATTAGAGAGTGGATATGGGTGGGGGTCCGCTATTATTAGAGAGTTGATATGGGTGTCCGCGGTTATTAGAGAGTTTATATGGGTGGGGGTCCGCGGTTATTAGAGAGTTGATATGGGGGTCCGTGGTTATAAGAGAGTTGATATGGGGGTCCGCGGTTATTAGAAGGTTGATATGGGGGTCCGTGGTTATTAGAGAGTTGATATGGGGGTCCGTGGTTATTAGAGAGTTGATATGGGTGGGGGTCCGCTGTTATTAGAGAGTTGATATGGGGGTCCGCGGTTATTAGAGAGTTTATATGGGTGGGTGTCCGCTGTTATTAGAGAGTTGATATGGGGGTCCGTGGTTATTAGAGAGTTGATATGGGTGGGGGTCCGCTGTTATTAGAGAGTTGATATGGGCATGGGGGTCCGTGGTTATTAGAGAGTTGATATGGGTGGGGGTCCGTGGTTATTAGAGAGTTGATATGGGTGGGGGTCCGCTGTTATTAGAGAGTTGATATGGGGGTCCGCGGTTATTAGAGAGTTGATATAGGTGGGGGTCCGCGGTTATTAGAGAGTTGATATGGGGGTCCGCGGTTATTAGAGAGTTGATATGGGGGTCCGTGGTTATTAGAGAGTTGATATGGGGGTCGGCGGTTATTAGAGAGTTGATATGGGTGTCCGTGGTTATTAGAGAGTTGATATGGGTGGGGGTCCGCGGTTATTAGAGAGTTGATATTGGGGTCCGTGGTTATTAGAGAGTTGATATGGGTGGGGGTCCGCGGTTATTAGAGAGTTGATATGGGGGTCCGCGGTTATTAGAGAGTTGATATGGGGGTCCGCTGGTTATTAGAGAGTTGAATGGGTGAGGGTCCGCGTGTTATTAGAGAGTTGATATGGGGGTCCGTGGTTATTAGAGAGTTGATATGGGTGGGGGTCCGCGGTTATTAGAGAGTTGATATGGGGGTCCGCGGTTATTAGAGAGTTGATATGGGGGTCCGCTGGTTATTAGAGAGTTGATATGGGTGGGGGTCCGCGGTTATTAGAGAGTTGATATGGGGGTCCGCGGTTATTAGAGAGTTGATATGGGTGGGGGTCCGCGGTTATTAGAGAGTTGATATGGGTGGGGGTCCGCGGTTATTAGAGAGTTGATATGGGGGTCCGCGGTTATTAGAGAGTTGATATGGGGGTCCGCTGGTTATTAGAGAGTTGATATGGGTGGGGGTCCGCGGTTATTAGAGAGTTGATATGGGTGGGGGTCCGCGGTTATTAGAGAGTTGATATGGGGGTCCGCGGTTATTAGAGAGTTGATATGGGGGTCCGCGGTTATTAGAGAGTTGATATGGGGGTCCGCGGTTATTAGAGAGTTGATATGGGGGTCCGCGGTTATTAGAGAGTTGATATGGGTGGGGGTCCGCGGTTATTAGAGAGTTGATATGGGGGTCCGTGGTTATTAGAGAGTTGAATGGGTGAGGGTCCGCTGTTATTAGAGAGTGGATATGGGTGGGGGTCCGCTATTATTAGAGAGTTGATATGGGTGTCCGCGGTTATTAGAGAGTTTATATGGGTGGGGGTCCGCGGTTATTAGAGAGTTGATATGGGGGTCCGTGGTTATAAGAGAGTTGATATGGGGGTCCGCGGTTATTAGAGAGTTGATATGGGATGGGGGTCCGCGGTTATTAGAGAGTTGATATGGGGGTCCGCGGTTATTAGAGAGTTGATATGGGGGTCCGCGGTTATTAGAGAGTTGATATGGGTGGGGGTCCGCGGTTATTAGAGAGTTGATATGGGGGTCCGTGGTTATTAGAGAGTTGATATGGGTGGGGGTCCGCGGTTATTAGAGAGTTGATATGGGGGTCCGTGGTTATTAGAGAGTTGAATGGGTGAGGGTCCGCTGTTATTAGAGAGTGGATATGGGTGGGGGTCCGCTATTATTAGAGAGTTGATATGGGTGTCCGCGGTTATTAGAGAGTTTATATGGGTGGGGGTCCGCGGTTATTAGAGAGTTGATATGGGGGTCCGTGGTTATAAGAGAGTTGATATGGGGGTCCGCGGTTATTAGAAGGTTGATATGGGGGTCCGTGGTTATTAGAGAGTTGATATGGGGGTCCGTGGTTATTAGAGAGTTGATATGGGTGGGGGTCCGCTGTTATTAGAGAGTTGATATGGGGGTCCGCGGTTATTAGAGAGTTTATATGGGTGGGTGTCCGCTGTTATTAGAGAGTTGATATGGGGGTCCGTGGTTATTAGAGAGTTGATATGGGTGGGGGTCCGCTGTTATTAGAGAGTTGATATGGGCATGGGGGTCCGTGGTTATTAGAGAGTTGATATGGGTGGGGGTCCGTGGTTATTAGAGAGTTGATATGGGTGGGGGTCCGCTGTTATTAGAGAGTTGATATGGGGGTCCGCGGTTATTAGAGAGTTGATATAGGTGGGGGTCCGCGGTTATTAGAGAGTTGATATGGGGGTCCGCGGTTATTAGAGAGTTGATATGGGGGTCCGTGGTTATTAGAGAGTTGATATGGGGGTCGGCGGTTATTAGAGAGTTGATATGGGTGTCCGTGGTTATTAGAGAGTTGATATGGGTGGGGGTCCGCGGTTATTAGAGAGTTGATATTGGGGTCCGTGGTTATTAGAGAGTTGATATGGGTGGGGGTCCGCGCTTATTAGAGAGTTGATATGGGGGTCCGCGGTTATTAGAGAGTTAATATGGGGGTCCGTGGTTATTAGAGAGTTGAATGGGTGAGGGTCCGCTGTTATTAGAGAGTTGATATGGGGGTCCGTGGTTATTAGAGAGTTGATATGGGTGGGCGTCCGCGCTTATTAGAGAGTTGATATGGGGGTCCGCGGTTATTAGAGAGTTGATATGGGGGTCCGTGGTTATTAAAGAGTTGATATGGGTGGGGGTCCGCGGTTATTAGAGAGTTGATATGGGTGGGGGTCCGCGGTTATTAGAGAGTTGATATTGGGGTCCGTGGTTATTAGAGAGTTGATATGGGTGGGGGTCCGCGCTTATTAGAGAGTTGATATGGGGGTCCGCGGTTATTAGAGAGTTGATATGGGGGTCCGTGGTTATTAGAGAGTTGATATGGGTGGGGGTCCGCGGTTATTAGAGAGTTGATATGGGTGGGGGTCCGCGGTTATTCGAGAGTTGATATGGGGGACCGTGGTTATTAGAGAGTTGATATGGGTGGGGTCCGCGGTTATTAGAGAGTTGATATTGGGGTCCGTGGTTATTAGAGAGTTGATATGGGTGGGGGTCCGCGCTTATTAGAGAGTTGATATGGGGGTCCGTGGTTATTAGAGAGTTGAATGGGTGAGGGTCCCTGTTATTAGAGAGTGGATATGGGTGCGGGTCCGCTATTATTAGAGAGTTGATATGGGTGTCCGCGGTTATTAGAGAGTTTATATGGGTGGGGGTCCGCGGTTATTAGAGAGTTGATATGGGGGTCCGTGGTTATAAGAGAGTTGATATGGGGGTCCGCGGTTATTAGAGAGTTGATATGGGGGTCCGCGGTTATTAGAGAGTTGATATGGGGGTCCGCGGTTATTAGAGAGTTGATATGGGGGTCCGCGGTTATTAGAGAGTTGATATGGGTGGGGGTCCACGGTTATTAGAGAGTTGATATGGAGGTCCGTGGTTATTAGAGAGTTGATATGGGTGGGGGTCCGCGGTTATTAGAGAGTTGATATGGGGGTCCGTGGTTATTAGAGAGTTGAATGGGTGAGGGTCCGCTGTTATTAGAGAGTGGATATGGGTGGGGGTCCGCTATTATTAGAGAGTTGATATGCGTGTCCGCGGTTATTAGAGAGTTTATATGGGTGGGGGTCCGCGGTTATTAGAGAGTTGATATGGGGGTCCGTGGTTATAAGAGAGTTGATAGGGGGGTCCGCGGTTATTAGAAGGTTGATATGGGGGTCCGTGGTTATTAGAGAGTTGATATGGGGGTCCGTGGTTATTAGAGAGTTGATATGGGTGGGGGACCGCTGTTATTAGAGAGTTGATATGGGGGTCCGCGGTTATTAGAGAGTTTATATGGGTGGGTGTCCGCTGTTATTAGAGAGTTTATATGGGGGTCCGTGGTTATTAGAGAGTTGATATGGGTGGGGGTCCGCTGTTATTAGAGAGTTGATATGGGCATGGGGGTCCGTGGTTATTAGAGAGTTGATATGGGTGGGGGTCCGTGGTTATTAGAGAGTTGATATGGGTGGGGGTCCGCTGTTATTAGAGAGTTGATATGGGGGTCCGCGGTTATTAGAGAGTTGATATAGGTGGGGGTCCTCGGTTATTAGAGAGTTGATATGGGGGTCCGCGGTTATTAGAGAGTTGATATGGGGGTCCGTGGTTATTAGAGAGTTGATATGGGGATCGGCGGTTATTAGAGAGTTGATATGGGTGTCCGTGGTTATTAGAGAGTTGATATGGGTGGGGGTCCGCGGTTATTAGAGAGTTGATATTGGGGTCCGTGGTTATTAGAGAGTTGATATGGGTGGGGGTCCGCGCTTATTAGAGAGTTGATATGGGGGTCCGCGGTTATTAGAGAGTTAATATGGGGGTCCGTGGTTATTAGAGAGTTGAATGGGTGAGGGTCCTCTGTTATTAGAGAGTTGATATGGGGGTCCGTGGTTATTAGAGAGTTGATATGGGTGGGGGTCCGCGCTTATTAGAGAGTTGATATGGGGGTCCGCGGTTATTAGAGAGTTGATATGGGGGTCCGTGGTTATTAAAGAGTTGATATGGGTGGGGGTCCGCGGTTATTAGAGAGTTGATATGGGTGGGGGTCCGCGGTTATTAGAGAGTTGATATTGGGGTCCGTGGTTATTAGAGAGTTGATATGGGTGGGGTGGTATGGATATATACAGTATAGGCCTATTTCATTATTCCCCCTTACTGTCTATGGCACGGGCCTACATATCTTGCTTGCATTCTGCATATATTATATTATACTGACCGGTTGTGTCGCTCCAGCATCCACTTTTACCTCAGCCTACAAGCTACAGATGTCTGGCTATGTACCGGACAGCCGGACATACCATGGCGCAGTGAGATAGGCGCAGTACCAGTACCGCGCTGCGCTTGAACTTACGCAATAAACTGCACTGCAATATCACCGATCGATCATCGATCGACTGTACGTCTGCACGTTCTGACGTTATTTGCTTGCTAATTAATAATTTGAAATTTCATATATTAAAAAAACATAGGCCTATTTAATTTGCGTGATGGACGAACTCCCAACCCAGGATGAAACGTGGGAAATTGATCCAGCTTCGATAGAACACCTTGACCGGGCGACTATTAAAGCACACCTCGCAAATGCCGGAATTAAGTACAGTGACAGAACGGCAACAACGGTTCTTAGAAAACGGTTGCTAAAGTTCGTAGAAGGAGCAGAATCAGAACCTGAACAAACCGGAGAAGTCGGAGGTTCCGATTTAGCTAAACTCCTCGCGCACTTTGTCGACCAGGATGCTAAACGAATGGAAGAACAGCGGGTTGAACGACGAGAACGGGCGGAAGAGCACAGACAACTCCTCTACCTCGTCGATCAAAACCAACAGCGTTTACTTGAGGGATTGCGGGAAGAGCGCGACGTAATAGCAGCTGCGGGCCCGGGATCGGCAACGCACGGAAGCTCCAGACGTCCCCAAGACCGCGAGGCAACCAAACTCACTGTACACCCGCCAAACATTGTCGAGGATGACGTTTCCTACAAAACATTTAAACGGTGGGAGACAACATGGCGCAATTATGCCCGGGTGACAAAACTCGACAGCAAACCTATGGAAGATCAGGTGGCAACGTTCTTTTCATACTGCAGCCCTGATTTCCTAAACCGGATGCATTATGCTGTCAAAATTCCTCAAGATACCCGACTGTCAACGGACGAAATCCTCGTAAAAATACGGGAACACCTCCGCGCACAACAGAATATAACTGTAGACCGTTACAAACTGGTACGGACTAAACAGGAAGAAAAACAGTCGTTCGACGATTACTACATTCAGTTGTGCGAACTGGTGGATGACGCAAACATCGAAGTTATGACAAAGGAGGACTGGATCTCCACTTTAATAGTTTGCGGTATACGGGATGAGGAGGTACGTCAGGAACTTTTGGGTAAAAGGCCTGCCCTATCCCGCGATGAAACTGTCGATTTTTGCCGTAATCGGGAGCTGGCTGTTCGGGAAGATCAACGACTGACATACAAAGTTAACGCAGTTAAACCTCAGAACCGAGGGCGTAATTTTAGTAAGTCAGATAGCCAACGGAGCTCCAGTAAAGGTCGACAATTCAAACCCCATCCACAAATACGAGACAATAATCGCTGCTGGAAATGTGGTGGAGTTTGGCCTCACGAAAAAGATAAACAGTGTAAAGCCATCGGCCGCGAATGCAAAAAATGCGAACGTATCGGCCACTTCACCCATCTATGTCGCCAACCAAAGAAGACAACTTCCGGTGCGATTTCCCTCGCGAAAATTGGCGTCGAACCACGCGAACTAGCCCGGGAGGCCGGTAAACCTCGCATCTCTGTACAATTCGTGCATACCGGTACGGGGAAACTGCTAACAACAAGCGCTTGCATTGCAGACACCGGCGCAGACGTCACCGCTGGCGGAATCGGTATTCTAAATCGCCTCGGTATATCTATAAATAAACTTAGAGAATTAGACGAGCCACTGGAAGCAATAAACAGCAATCCAATAAAATGTATAGGACGTTTAAAACTAACTCTACAGATTGAAAACATGCGTTACAACGAATGGGTTTATATTTGTGACGGAATTAAAGATATTTATCTTTCCTTTACAGCTTGTAAAGCCTTCAACATCGTCCACGACGAATTCCCCACACCACTCCATTTAGTGAAGGAAAATAAAGTGGTTGCACCTATTAACATAGATGCTGAACTCGTAGACAAAATAAAACAAAAACTTCTGGAAGAGTTTAGTGACGTCTTTGCCATCAAAGGCCAACTTAAACCGATGCTGGGTCCCCCTATGACTATAGAAGTCAAGGAAGGTGCAAAACCTTTCTGCATCTACGCCACCCGCTCTATACCCTACGCGTACAGAGATAAAGCCCACTCCGAACTCAACGACATGTTGGACAAAGGCATCATTGAACGGGTGGGTGACCGGGCCACAGATTGGTGTCATCCCATGGTTGTTTGCCCCAAACCCGGTCGACCGGATGAAATTCGTATCACGGTTGACCTTACCAAATTAAATAATCAGGTGAAACGAACTATACACAATGCCAAAACTCCTTTCGACGTTGTCTCAGACCGCACACCAGACGCGCGTTATTTCACAAAAATTTACGCTAAGTCTGGTTATTGGCAAGTCGAGTTGGCGGAAGAATCGCGAGACCTCACTACCTTCTTAATGCCGTGGGGCCGGTTCCGGTACTGCCGGGCCCCGATGGGCTTCATATCCACCGGGGACTCATATAATTATAGGGGAGACATGGCTTTTGAGGGTATGGCCAACATAAATAAAATCGTAGACGACCTACTCATCGAGGATGTCGAGTTTGACACTCACGTTGAACGCGTTCGTTCGGTTCTACAACGCTGTCGGGATTTTGGCATCACCCTCCATCCTGAAAAGTTCAACTTCGCTCAAGAACGAGTAAAGTTTGCAGGATATATCGTTTCACACAACGGCATCGAGGCAGACCCCAACAAAGCAAAGGCAATCTCCGAGTTTCCCAAACCAACTAACATAAGTGAACTCAGAAGTTTTATGGGACTCGTTAACCAACTCGGTTGCTTTTCCTCGGAAGTCAGCGCTGCAGCGACTCCGTTGCGCGAGTTACTATGAACTCGCAACCATTTTACATGGGAAATAATGCATGATAATGCATTCGTGGCTGTTAAATACGCACTTCTAAAACCTCCAATCCTGGTACCCTTCGATCCGCACGCTGAAACACGGTTAGAAGTAGACGCCAGTCGATTGCACGGATTTGGCTTCGATTTACTGCAAAATAATAATAATAAATGGAAGCTCATTGCCTGTGGAAGCCGATTTATATCGGACGCCGAAACCCGGTATGCCACAATAGAATTGGAAGCCATTGCTATAAAATATGCAATGAGTAAATGCCACCTATATTTAGCTGGATTAGAAAGTTTTAAAGTTATGACTGACCATCGGCCTTTACTTTCAATCTTCAATAAACAAACCCTGGATCAAGTCGATAATACAAAACTCCAGCGAATTAAAGCTCAGCTGCAATCGAAATATCAATTTGAATTAGTGTGGCAAAAAGGTAAAGACAATAAAATTGCAGACTGTCTCAGCCGAGCTCCAGTGGATGACCCCGATACCACTGATGAATTATTAATGGAAGATGACGATGTCACAAGAACCATAGCAGCTATACGGATAGCATTAACTAATACTCGGGACTTAGATCCTGAAAACGTTCTAGAACCACCTACAACAGACCCCGTTATCGAGGAAATCCGGAAGGTAGCCTTAAACGATAAGGCCTATCAGCAATTAGTTACTGAAATCCTAAGCGGATTCACAACTGAAAACCACACCTCCGGATTCGTCCAGCAATTTAAATCCATACATAACGAACTCTCCGTAGATAACGGCCTGGTATTATATGGTCCACGCCTGGTTATACCTAGTGCGAAACGAGCCGAAATTCTAGAACGCCTACACGCCGCCCACCAGGGTATGACGCGGACGAAACAAAGAGCGCGGTCCGCAGTCTACTGGCCGGGAATAAACAACGACATAATCCAAATGGTTCAGCAATGTCATCAGTGCCAAGAACGACTACCGAGCCTGCCGAAGGAGACGTTGGTTGCCGACCCACAGCCAACCAGACCCTTCGAACACGCATCGACAGACCTATTCTCTCTCGCCGGCCGACACTACATTGTTTACACAGATTTATTATCTGGCTATCCACTCGTTGGTCAATGGCGTAATGACCCAACATCACAACAAGTCGTCAGCGTGTTACGGAAATGTTTCGTCGACTTAGGCGTTCCAACCAAACTTCGAAGCGATGGAGGACCTCAATTCGCCGCATCCAACTTTAGGAAATTCCTGCAACGTTGGGGGGTCAAATGGGCGCCTAGTACGCCGCATTTTCCGTCCAGTAACGGGCACGCGGAATGCCACGTAAAACTCATTAAAGGTCTATTGGCAAAAACGACAACCTCAGACATAAATTCTGAGGAATTCCTCGAAGGTTTACTCGAGGTACGGAACACACCACACGTGGATGGTCGTTCACCAAGCCAGATCGTTTTTGGGCGCAACCTGCGATCGCGTGTACCAGCCCATCACACTTCATTTGACCCGAAGTGGCAGCAGTCAGCCGAGACAGCTGACGCACGACACGAAACTATTCGCGAGAAAGCCGTCAAACACTACTGTAAGGGTCCAGTAGTATACCGCTTACCAGATCCTAGTAACGATGTATCTTACTATGAGACTCTAGTAATGTATACGGGCTTGTACAGTATCTGACAACAAATCCCAGTCCAGGATATCTAAACAAACAGATATAGTACACAAACGACTACTGGCGAGGAACAGAGCCTTGTATCTATTCTATGTACGTGAGCGGGTCTAATGCCTACGTACTAGACAGAAGGATACCTGTCCTCTAACCGGTGAGGCAGATGTACAGTTACCGTAACAGACCAAACTCACGGGAAAACAATCCCCGCGCAGCGAATCCTAACTATCACTGACAGTCCTAAATACAGTAACTTGCCGCGGTGTGATTTATATGGTTTATATACGAACTAGGTGGTTAACAGACCTAGTGTAACAATGCTGATCATCCCTGTCGAAATCAGCCTAAAGGTCGTGCCTAAATGTAACAATAACTGATCCCCCTGTACGAAATCAGTCTAAAGGGTCAGGCCTAAATGTAACAATACCGTTGTCCAGACAAACAACAGTTTAATAACGAAAGTGAAATACTCCTTATCTTGCCGCAATCAAATCAGATCCTAATTGTACGAATACAAATAATTTCCTCCTAACGTAATGTATAGTACGCTATAGCTAGTAGAACTTTAAGGGCGATATGTTTTAGGGCGTGTGTGTGTGGGTGTGTTACAAATAAAACAATTTCGGGTAATTCCTTTTACTAGGTTTTAGTGATTTTCTGACTAAAATGATACCGTGCGCTAGCTACTAAAATAAACTAGTCGCGTTTGTAGAACTTTATACTCACGAATGACGTCAAAGCTCTCTCCTTCCTATCCACAACCCAATGGGCAACCACAGTGTTAGTAACTACACCCGTGATCGGCACTAATACCAGATTCTGGTTGTAAGATAAGAATAGGGGTTAATCGCTACCGTACGTTAGCTGATCTGGTATACTAATTTAATTCTAGAATTTTGTTGCTGCGGTAGTTAGCAGCAATACCTATCAGTACGTGGCAAGGCGCGGTAGGATATTAATAAACCTCCCTAGGCCAAGCAGTGTGCCGGTAGCAGAAATACTCCTTGCCTGATCAAATAGCTAACTCCAGACAAGGGGGGGGGGGGGGGGGTACTAATGTACGTTCTTCAAAGCGAACCGGTACCAAACAGTCAGTGCTATGAATCACTAAATTATGGAACGTATGCTGTCCGTACCTAATATGTACTCGCGTACTGACGAATGGCAATAGTTCGCACCTGTAGGAAGTACAGGTTAACCCAGGGATTCGTAGGACTGACAAGAGGGGGGGGGGGTTGTCTGGATATAATTATTTGATCCTAAATTTGCGGCGTCCAGTGCGGTGTCACGCTTACCCTGATCTATAGGTCTTACGGCGGGCAAGGGCGTCGAACAAAGTCTTACCTTTCTCACAAAGCGGGCGCTGCATAGCAAGTTGAGCATTTCGAAGGGGCAAAGGGGGTGCGCGGTCGATCCAATGTGGGCGCTAGCGTGTTGTGGACATCCCTTCCCTGCGTTGCTTACGGCCTAACGGTCTAGGCTGCCATCTCCCTGGTGTTCGGCTGTCCCGAAGTCGGACCAAAAGAAAACATGTCAGGAAATTGCAGTATATTTACAGTTTTAACAAAGGATTTATCAAACAAGTTTCAACAAGAAACCGAATTAACTAATTTTACAAAGTAAACTGATAGAGTAACGTTGTAAGCGAAGGGGGGTAGAAGTGTCGTACTAGGTGATAACCGAAGGCAAACCGGCCTTTTATACTAGAAATTGCACATGGAAACTAAACAAAATTTTCCACAGCTTCACAATTGAGCAATGAAGTACGTCGTGCCCTATGATTGGCCCAGCTCATCGTTCAACGCAGTCCGGCCCTTACACTAATCAGGGACATGGAATCCTAACAGAATTTTCCACTGCCTCACATTTGAGCAATAAGGTAATTTATGCCCTATGATTGGCCTGGCTCATTATCCGCTACGTTGTACGCTTCTCATTGGCCTACCAATTAGCACCTAAACGAAAATAAATGGCCCCAAAATACAAATTTCCCGACTGGGATTCGAACTCGTAACCTACGTAATGTAACCAACGCCTTAACCATCTGACCACTACGCCACGAGAGTACCTAAGGGTTTTATGTGTACAAATATAAATCGGCATATTACATTACTGTAATTTAATCAAAATACGTCGGATTTTCAAAAGTTTTTACGTTAAAGTTAAACTACAAATGCTACCTTATAGTGAAATAATTCATCACCGCTCCATGAAAACAGTAAGTAAGACTGTTTTCACCAATCAAATATAAAATATCTACAAACTATTTCTAAATTTATTGGTAGGGCCTAAAATATAAAATATAATCACTATCTAATCATTGCATACTTAATATTGCAGATACGGCGTAAATACAATCGATCGTACATACAAATACAAATTTACGAATTAACTTTAGTGCCTAAAATACAAAAAAGGCTTTCGGTTATCAATATAAGCAAATAAACAAATCAAAACAAATAATTCAAACAAATCAAACAAATAATCAAACTCTTTCGATAAATCTTTATATATTGTAAATATTCGTAATAAACCTTCACCAAATTAAATCAGTTCAAATTTAATATAAACATAATGCGCTAATAACTTTCAAATGAGTCTTAAAAGTCCTCCTGACGAGCTAAAAGTTCGTCCTGCTGGTCTGGATATCTTCTCCTGAGCACCAATTGCTAACGGTAGGCTCGCAAGCCCTCCTTTCCATATCTCGCTCCTCCAAACCCAACATTCAAACATAATGTCCAATATAAATCGCTTGTGTCCTTCTGGGCTCCTCCCGGAGGCGCACCCATGAGGCGGACACTGTCCCACCACCCCTGGGGCCAGTCTGACTGATGTTATTATCAGACCGGGCCGGAGGGTGGCCCGATGCTTCCCGGGTTCTGTTTTCGGTCCCCCGATCACACCAGCACAGCTCGTCGAACGTGTAGCCAGATGGTCGGCTACTGTCAACTTACTGTGGCCTGACTGTACATTGAGCCAACTCAAAGTATAACAAAGAGTCAACCGGCAGGTGGACCAGTCGATAGCGATCAAGCACCAAGGTCACCCCTGGGCCTAACCGACGGTCTTGTCCCAAGTGGGCTTGCGCTACCCAACATTGGAATTTTGACACGTTTTCACCTGCCTCGCCGGCAGTATTGAGGGGAAATAAGTTCCGCAAACAATACTGACTAGCTCGAAAGCTAGGAACAAGTAACCACTTACCCGTCCTGTACACGTGTACTCAACAGATGTTCACGAAATCAAGTACACTACGGTAAACACAAAATCTGACACATACCATGCACACACAGATGACATAATCGGGTAAGGACAAAATCGGGGTCAAAATCGAGAAAGACAAAATCAGAGGGGACAAATTGTATCGATCGGCGGCAAATCGAGAGTACCTTATTTTGCCGTCAGGGCAAAATAACTTTGTGTGCACAAAGTATGCTGGGGCGCAGTAAAATATGGTCCTACTAATACCAGCGGCGTCTTGTCCAACTGGCAAGGGTTCCCATACCCACTCGCAGTGGCCACACATACAATCACGTGTACTCACGTACCCACAGCAACAGAAAGCTCAAAGACCCGAACAAATCCCGAAGACCAATCAGCTGAACATGGAGACAATAACATATAGTATCAAAAAAACGGAACAGCTGATGGCCAAAGGAACCCATCCAAGCCCCAAGCAAGCTGCCACTGGTTTCTCACATACAAATCATAGTTCATACCACATGAGCCACAAATCACGCCATGCCACCACCCCTACTGTGTACAGGACTGGCAGTACGGCAACAGGCCGACTAGATGGTACCACGGCACCATGTCGATCCATGGTTCGTTAGACACGAGGGCCTTCAGTGACTCCCTAGCACTATATTATGATTTAACGTGCCCCCAGACTCTCACGAGTCCGCCGCCACCTGCTTTGGACACCCCTATAGAGACCTCACCTCTTTAGGCATCCAAATAAAATATCCAAATAGAACATCCAAATATAATATCCAAATATAATATCCAAATCGGTAGGCTCGCAAGCCTTCCTTCCACTCGCTTCCTATTCCTTCGCTGAGCGGGCTCGTCCACGTCCTCTAGTGCGATTGGGTGGTGGTCGAGGTCGAACGGGCTCGGACTTCGGCGTCGAGTCGTCGGTGGTTCCAAAACGCTAGGAAAGGGGACGACGGGAGTTTCGCACATCCGTCGTGCGCTCAATCCTCTAAATCCTCGTCCGATTCCAACTGTCGATTTAATATCGGATCGAGTTTCTACAACGCTAGGAGGAAGTCGAAAGGGTAGGACTGTTCCGTCCGTTGACACCTCGCTCTCTGACGTCGTTTGAATCCTAATGGGTTCAGTCAAAGCGTATCCTGTCCCTCCGCGTGGTTCTCTAGCAAGGGAAACCGTGCCCCGAGTCATCCGGATTTGCGACTTCGATGTCGTCCTCTCGGCGACATTCACTATCTTCTTGATCTCTTGTCCGGCCTTCTGGGCTTTGAGTATACGAAATTGCTGATCATCCTGTGGGTGACGCGTCTTCTCCGCTAACGGCGTGGCCTTGAAGCCAGTCTCACGCAAAACGTCGGTCTCGTCCAGAATGCACGAGGTTACGCGTTTGTGATAAAATGCGCTCCGGTATGCCCAAGCTATCGAATGCCAGGCTCCTCGATTCCGCTGTTCAACTCGCAGTTTATCGAATTCTCCGGCGGTAATCTTGTTCACCACAGTTTGAAAGTTCCAAGTATTCTTGTTGTCGGGGTGTACTTGTAAGAAATAATCCCGCACAACCTTGAATCCACTGTCCAACGGCAATATATCCAATACCTCCAACAATTCATCGTACTGAGGCATAGCCGATACATATCCTTCCTTTGACATTATGAGAGGGTTTACGGCCCAAAATCCCAAATGTGCTCTCATAGGGAAGCGGCGTCGCTGCGTCGATACATGCTCGTCTGCTAGATCCTCCCAATGGTCGAATAATTGTCGAACGATTTTAACTGACATGTGCTCATAGGGGACGTCTCTAAGTTGACATTCCGATGCCCTATGGCCCTTAATATTACAATAAGTACACTGCGCCACGAAACGCCAGCAAGTGTAGAAAGTGTGCGAACGTTGATCCCCGCACCAGTTGCATACTAAATCCGGTAGAGATATGTGCTTCGCTCCGCACTTCTTTGCGTGATGGCCAGTTGCTCCACATCTGCCACAAATAGTGTTGGCAGGATACCAAACTCGCTCATAGATGAGGTCTCCGATGGGGCGAGCGCTACCGTCCACGTGATAATTCTCATCATCCGGGTCAGTCGGTATGTTCGTCTCCGTAGGTTGTACACAAACCATGGCATCGCTTTTCTCTAACTCGCGTATCTCAGTTCGCGTCTTCCTTGGAAGGTTCTCTTCTATTTCTATGAGTTGCCGTAACGGTTCGTCTATTAGCGCCAACTCGGTCGGATCCACATCGTCATGATGGGCGGTAGGCTCGCGAGCCTTCCAGGATCCTTCCGGGCGTTCGAATTCCGCGTGGCGTTCCCCGTCATAGGGTACTAACGTTAACATCGACGGTCTGTCGACTAGACTTCCCGCGTGAGTGAGATAGACGTCCCTGAAAACGCTAAGTCCCGCTCGCGTGAAAACTTCGCAGTGCGCATCGGTGTTATAAAAGGGTTGGAGAAATCGTCGGAATACATCAGTATGCGTCCTTCCTCCATCGTAAAAGGTATGTCCTTCGCCAAGACATAACGGGTGTCGCTTTAAGGTTCTGGATACTACGTCCGCGATGAAACAAACGTTAACCGAAGATTCTATCGCTAAATAATATTGCAAGATTATCCGCGGAGGTGAAGTAATGGCCCAATACACGCAACCTCGCCACTTCAACTGTGACTCGAACTCGTTTACGCCGGGGGTATCTCCCTCTCCGTATACGCGGGGTTTTAGCGTCAATTTAGCAGTTGAGAAGCTAAAACTAGCTGAGAGTAGCGGGATTTTAGCACCAATTTAATCACTAAATATATAAGTAAATAGCGGTGTTCTAGCGACTAAGGGAAGGTGGACGGAGACGTGGGGGGGGGGGGACGGGGGGGGGGGGGGGGGGGGAGTTGTACTTGACACAAACCCCATCTCGGCGAATTAATATCTCGTCTCATTGTTAAATAATTATTGATAGGACTAAATATGAATTTTGGTTGCCGTCAGCAACCACTCCCCCCCCCCCCCCCCCTTTTTTTTCTGGATGGATGAGGCCATGTGTACAGTATTCCTCCATAACATATGTACAAACATACCCCAGGAAGCAGAAGACATTCGCCAAAGATATTGAACATTGACATATGGTTACTTATTCAGTTTTCACCCATGATGTAATAATCTACAGTATGAGACAATGTTTAGATTACAGTAGGTACAACATGCCGACATTACCAATTAGCCAATTTGAAATTTTAAAATAATGTAATAATTTTAATCACTAGTTGAACGAAATTAAATATGAACCAACACATTCAATAATGATCGTTCACGTTTCATTCAGTTTTACGTCCATTTATTTATATCAACAATACAGTCAGTACCTAAAATATGAACGATCATGGCACGATGTTTTAATTTTTATAAACTTTCACAAGTATACCATAATTGAAGCCATCCCGATGACGTTTTTGATAATTAAAATGATTTACAACATTAACAAACTAACAACACCTACTAACCAACACATACTAACAACATTAAGCACTTCGCAATTATAACACTTTTGATATTGCCCCGGATACATACTGTAATACAGTAGAATAAGATAAAAAATTTATACAGTAGGCCTACATGCAGTGCTACAATATCTCAGGTTACAGTTGAAATACAGTAGTACAGACAATATGTACTGTATTTTAAATTTTCATTTGTACATTTTTGCAGTGAACAAAAAAAAATATTCAACTGTCAAAAATTAAACGGCATTTACATAAACTACCAACCCCAACCCCCCGACACTACCTCAATTTGCAGAAAACTGAAATTATTGGATAGATATATGGTTTCTTGTCTTCGAATAATCGATTAGAAACAGTTTACAATTTATTATTTTTAATAAATTATAATTATGAATTATCTAATATGGTTGTAAATAAGATCAAATATATAGATTTTAAAAATCGAATTAATATTTTTTGGTGATCGCTTAAAGTTATATAGGATACTCCTAAGTCTTAATGCATTATATATTCTCTTATTATACTCAAACGATTACATCTCAGTTTGTATAGAGTATTGTAGGTGTAGGGCCGTAGGGTGTAGGCATAGGGTAGGTAAGGTAGGCTAACCACTCCAGCCCCCCCCCCCCCCCTCCCCTCCTCTCTCCACAGAGTATGCACAAGGAACGCCATGTGATTGGACAAAGCGAATTTTTTTTAACCTGGGCAGCTACAAATGCCGCTAAATCCACGCTAAAGTGCCGCTAAGGAACCGCTAAAAACCGGATAATTATCCCGCTAAAAACACCGCTATAGCGGGGACCACTTTTACGGCGATTATCCGGATATTATCTTATAAAAATAGCGGGATATTAGCAGGATGGTACATCCCGCTATTAGCGTGCTAATCGCTGGATATGTATTTGCTGGGTAGGCCTTGCGGTTTGTTAGTTTAGTTATAGTATAATAAGTATCAAATATATTACGTGCTGCTGTACAGTAAACGCGGCTTTGCGTTATTGAATTACAGACTTACAGAATTTTTATTGAATTATATTTAACGTGCGATTGGAAATAAGTTCGTGCTACCCTTCCGTGGGTGGTAGATGTCGCGGTTATGTATTGGTGGTTGGGAAGGGTGGGGGGGGGGGGGGGGGGGGATTAAAAGGGGTGAACACGTACTGTCCCCCTTTCTTTGATTGATTGGTGGTGTGGGTAAATTTCTCAAAACCTGATTTTGTGATACAGTCGCTCAATTTTAATTTGTATCTAATAACTGGGCCTCGTGCTGCGCGAAGGCCCCACGAACGTGTCTCCTAGTGGACCATCGAATCCTTTGACAATCAGTGAATAACTACTACCCACAGCCGCACACAGCCAACTACTACCCCCATCTCTCTCTCTCTCTCACAAACTCAGCTGTCCTACCAAACTAATGTGTCTATACTATCTCCCTATAGAACCTGTTGTATTACATCTAACCAATATTAGTTAACTTATCTACCTTCATGAAGGGCCTATGATTTCGATGGTTACACCAAATAATTCCACTCTGCTACTAATGACTCACCAGCAGATATCTTTTCCAGCGGCCTTCATTGATTGGCTAAATTCTTGGCTATCATTTGGTTACATGTTCTGCCTGTGCCGCCTATTAGCAAACCAACAACAATATCCTGTACATTATTACTGTTCTGGGTTTGCGTATTGCATTATTTTATATATAGCTAATCTGCTAATGGCCTCAATGTGTAGATCGATGCGCGATCGGACCACTTCTCTTCATATTTGTTTAGGCCTAAGGCAGCAACCCAGGTAGCATACTGTAACCCCATTTATATTTATTTATATTAATTAATTGCTTTGATTTTAGGTGTAAGCGTAAGTACTTTGTAAACTTAGGCCTGTCTACCTGTCACATAGGCCTGTCTTTTTATATGCCTGTATAGTAAAATTCTGAGAATATATGATCAGGTGATATAAACTGATTATTAATTCGAATTTGATTAATTCACTGCACTCTGGTGTTACCACAGGACCAAGTTTGTGTGCTACCCACCACTCCCAAATAGACAATTGACAAACTTTCATAGAGTTGCCTCAAATAAAGGTCCTTGACACAATCAAAGGTGCAAAGTTCATCACGACATTGAAAAAGTGCTGTAGGCCAATCCGATCTAGAGGTACCACCAGCCTGCCAGCGGTACCGGTACATTTCGCCATAATCAAGTACCGGTAATCCAGAAATATAATACAGTAATATCGGAATATGAAAATCAGTCTAAAAACACTGACTGTATGTACTGCTGTATGCTACTGCTACGCTACACACTCTGATACTAGGACTATAATAATACAGTACAGCAGTATCTGTACCGGCTGACCGGTAATGGTAATACCTAATAGCAGTATACTGGTATAGCCTACCTGTAGCAATAGCAGTTGCAGTATAGTGCCTGTCAGCCTGTAGGCTTGTGTTTGTTGAGCTGATTGAAGAGTCCCCATATGTGATAGAGCCTGTCACTTCTATGCTATATCAGTTCAGTACATGGTAGGCCAATAATTAGGCTGTTAGGCCACCAGTATTGGTTCTAGTACAGTACAGTCTTAGTACAGCTACCTCCTACTGCATACTGTATTTCAGATACTCTCATCCCGGTTTCACAACTACTACTAGGATCGGCATGCTGCATTACAGCTGCATTTTTAAGAATGCTGTGCTGGCTTGACAACACTACTGCCACTAAATGTGGAATGCCACAGTACTGGTTCTGCTACTGCAGTACCTACAAAATCTATATATATAATTATATCAATCAAGAGATTAAATAATGTTTTTATAATCTGAGGCGAATCGGAGCAGCACTTAAGCTGCTTAGCGATAGTCCAGGCATTATTAAAAAAAAGGGTTGAAAAACCAATACGAATAAAAAAAGGCAATTAAAAACTGGTATTGAAGAACGGCAATTAAAATCTGATATTGAAGAAAAAGAAACAGTAGTAAAAAACAGTAAGAAAAAGGCAAATAAATCATGGTAATTAAAAAGGAAAGTCAAAACTTTTATAGGCAATAAAGAAAAAATGAATAGTAAAAACCAGGTAAAAAAAAGGCATTTAAAAACTGGTAATAAAATAAGAATGTAAAAACTAATAATAAAGAAATGGGAAGAAAACCAGTAAGAAAAAACGGCAAGTAAAGTCTGGTAGGCCTAATAAAAAAGGAAAGTAAAAACTGGAAATTTGTAATAGAAAAGGAAAGTAAAAACTGATAGATTGCTCAACCACTGATACCTTCTTGGTTTGGCTGCTGGTTCCTATTGCTACTTCGATCTTTCTATCTAAACCATGTACCTGTACTTCACACATTCATTTAAGTCTCTTTGGGTTGTGAACTCATAACTCAGTTCTACCCGGAAGTTACTGGTATGATTTCTTGTAGTTCAATTTTAATTTTAATAGCGCTCATAGTATAGTACTTTCACACTCGAGAATAACGTTCCGTGGTCCGAAAGCTAGCGCAGCGAGATCTCCAACGGCATCCCGGAGTTCATTATGCCGCTGGATTACCAGGCCCCCCTTCTTGCAGTTGAGGCCGTGGTTTAGGTCAAAGCCTGAATGAACCACAGCCGTCACAGCGACTTGGGACCCTCACCAGCGGCCTACCGTACCGGATGGCTAGCATGTCCCTGAATTCCTGGGGAGACAGGTCAAACTGGTGTTCCGCCAATGGGACGGACGAAAGCCATGTCTTCATCTCGGTCAGTTAAAGGAACAAAATAACAAATCTACACAGATCAGAAATAGTGCTGTCAGTTGAGTAGTAAGGATATTTCTGAGCTTCTTTTAGGACAAAAATTGCCAGTGTACCGGTATATACATTAGTTAATTCGTCACCTGATGCTAACTTTTCTCTTCATGCTGGTACCGGCAGACATGGCTATTAAGTTATCTCTCTAATCGTTGCAGATTTGTTGCATATATGATCCATTCCACAGGAAATGACTGACAAACAACTAATACATAATGTAACTGACATTTGTTTCAAACAAATGCCAGTTACATTATGTATTCAGTACATTGTGTCAGTCATGTTGCGTCGTTATGGCAAACCCCGCCATCGGTGTAAAGTGTAAAGCTAAATGAGTAAATCTAAATAAGAACAAAATGTCCGTTAAATTGTGCACTGGAATACAGTGGCTGAATTCGGCCAAAATTAATTATATTATGGAAACACGTTTTTGGTGATGTTGTAAAATTAATTGTATTATGAAAACCGTTTTTGGATGAACTTACAAAATTAGTTATATTATGAAAACACGTTTTTGGTTGAACTGGCAAAATTAATTATATTATGAAAATACGTTTTTGGATGAACTTGCAAAATTAATTATATTATGAAAACACGTTTTTGGAAGAACTTACAAAATTAATTATATTATGAAAACACGTTTTTGGATGAACTTACAAAATTAGTTATATTATGAAAACACGTTTTTGGTTGAACTGGCAAAATTAATTATATTATGAAAACACGTTTTTGGATGAACTTGCAAAATTAATTATATTATGAAAACACGTTTTTGGAAGAACTTACAAAATTAATTATATTATGAAAACACGTTTTTGGCTGAACTGGCAAAATTAACTATATTATGAAAACACGTTTTTGGATGAACTTGCAAAATTAATTATATTATGAAAACACGTTTTTGGATGAACTTACAAAATTAATTATATTATGAAAACACGTTTTTGGCTGAACTGGCAAAATTAATTATATTATGAAAACACGTTTTTGGTTGAACTGGCAAAATTAATTATATTATGAAAACACGTTTTTGGATGAACTTGCAAAATTGATTATATTATGAAAACACGTTTTTGGAAGAACTTACAAAATTAATTATATTATGAAAACACGTTTTTGGCTGAACTGGCAAAATTAACTATATTATGAAAACACGTTTTTGGATGAACTTGCAAAATTAATTATATTATGAAAACACGTTTTTGGATGAACTTACAAAATTAATTATATTATGAAAACACGTTTTTGGCTGAACTGGCAAAATTAATTATATTATGAAAACACGTTTTTGGATAAATTTGGAAAATTTATTATATTATGAAAACACGTTTTTGTTGTTGCTTATTTTACATATTGGGGGGGGGGGGGGGGGGGGTGTTGAGGCATGGAGGGGAATTCAAATATGTACTGCTACTCATTCGCCAATTATGTAATTCCTGCATACATGGTTATGGACCGGTAATGCAGTCGATTCAATAGAGGCCTACCAGCCTACTGCAGTACTGTTGTGCCTAGCATTGTATTGTAGTATGCCTACCGGCTACATAGCTATGATAACCTAGGCCTATTGGTCTAGACAGGTTTTGTTAGATACAGCTAGGCCTACTACAGTACTATGAATGGCTCTGTCTCACGCCCCACTGTCCTACTGCAGTAGCCTACTAACTGGCCTGCACACTTCAGCACTTGCAGGAAATATATCAATGGCGAATGAGTAGCAGTACATATTTGAATTCCCCTCCATGCCCCAACGCCCCCCCCCCCCCCCCCCCCCCCACACCTCCAATATGTAGTTGGAGGTAGTTGGAAGTAGCCAATATGTGGCACCAATATGCATTGTATTCACATCTCACATGTGGATTAGGACAGTTTTCGTTATGATGCAAATTCTTCAGTGGGAGTAGCTAGGATGCATCTGTCTTGCATTCTTAAGAGGGGTATCACCCCAAATCTAAGTTTTATTTTTATAGCTACTATTCTGAAACTTTAAGAAAATAAGGAAAGTGATGAAGAAGAACATGAAGAAAGTGAAGATCAGGAAAGTGAAGAAGATGATGAAAATGATAATAATGAGGAAATATTGAGACAATGACTTGGAAATAAGAATAAATTTCGGAAAACCCCAGTTTCCTTTCTTGTTGCTATTACGCCAGTTTCCTTTCTTTTTACTACTTTTGCCTTGTCCAGATGTCGAGTTCGTACCGGTTTGTCCTAATCCACGGTTGGGATTTCCCCTGTTTCCTTTCTTTTACTTCTTTTTGCCGTTGAGATCCATGGCTGGGATTTCCCAAGTTTTCTTTGGCTGACGGGTTGATATAGTAGATATTATGATGTGGCTGAGGCGATGTAGTCCTCTCTAAGGACGAAACAAACGTAATCAAAGTGTATCAGTTCCAAGGAGAAATGAACGAAAACAACAGCTGATCTGATAGTTTTGTTATTATTATACATATTATTATTCTGATTTGTTATTACGGTTGCCTAGCAACCCTAGAGAGGAACTCTTAGGCCCACCTACAGAACTGTACGACAGGACTGCAGTATGCCATCAGCGATCGCTCGAACTTGAGTCTACATACGTTCTCATTTCGTGGCTAGACGCCATCTCCACATTGGTGACCCAGCGTCTCAAGACGAACTCTTGAGACCGCGACTCGCAGCATGATCCTGCAATCAAACTGATCAGCCACCGAAACTGTGTTGACGACAATCAGACAATGGCCGAAGCGACCGCCAACGCCGTTTCTATTAAGCTGCCTCCGTTCTGGACCACCCAACCCGAGGTGTGGTTCGCCCAGGCGGAGGCACAGTTCCACATTCGCAGCATCACCGAGGACGCTACAAAATATTATTACGTGGTGGGGGCCCTCGACCAGGAGACAGCCGCTCGCCTCCTAAAACTCATCCAGAACCCTCCCGCTACTGAGAAGTACCTCAAACTCAAAGGCCAACTTCTCAAGGCCTTCGGGCTCTCCCGACGCGAGCGCGCAGCCCGACTCTGGGACCTCGACGGCCTCGGTGACCGGCGCCCCTCGCAACTCCTCGGGGAAATGCAGGCGCTCCTCGGCGACGACAACGCGGGACTCCTCTTCGAGGAGGCCTTCCTCCGGCAGATGCCCGCCGCAATCCGCCTCCAACTCGCGGAGGAGGACTTCCGCGACCTCGACAGGGTTGCGGACCGGGCCGACGCGCTGTGGGAGGCCTCCCGGCAGACCTCACTCGCGGCCCACGCTGTCAGGAAACCGACGCCGGTCCCGCCGCAGCGAACCGGCAAGAACTCCTCGTCGGCATCGACTCCCGCCCCGCGGGCCCCGAACTCGAACCCGGACTGGTGCTATTATCACCAGACGTTCGCCCCACAGCCAGGAAGTGCCGCCCGCCCTGCAGTTACCAGGGAAACGCCCCGGCCGGCCGTTTGTAGCAGCTACAACGGCCGGCCACACCGACCTGCTGCTGTTTGCCTGGGACCGCGTTTCCGCGCAACGCTTCTTGGTCGACACTGGGGCGGAGGTAAGCGTTATTCCCGCGACGACTCGCGAGGAACGTTCGGGACAGAGCGGGCCGCCCCTCATCGCCGCCAACAAAACGTACATTCGAACGTACGGCCACCGCTCCGTCAAACTCGACTTCCACTCCCGCCGTTTCCAGTGGAAGTTTATCGCGGCCGACGTCGCCCAGCCTCTCCTCGGAGCCGACTTCCTCCGAGTGAACAACATGTTGGTCGACCTGAGAGGCCGCCGTCTGGTCGACGCCGAGACGTTGACCTCGATCCCGTGCGGGCGGACTACGGGCCACGCCCCCCACCTCGGTTCTGTCACCGCCTCGGACGACGAGTTCGCTCGGCTCCTCGCCGAGTTCCCCGATATTACGATCCCTCGGTTCTCTGACCCCACCGCGAAACACGGGGTTGAACATTACATCCCCACCGAGGGACCCCCGGTCTACTCCCGCGCCCGTCGTCTGCCTCCAGACAAACTCGAGATCGCGCGGGACGAGTTCCGGACGATGGAGGAGATGGGGATCATCCGCCGGTCCAATAGTCCATGGGCGTCACCCCTCCACATGGCCCCTAAACCCTCGGGTGGATGGCGGCCGTGTGGCGACTACCGACGCCTCAACGACGCCACGATTCCGGACCGGTACCCCATCCCCCATATCCAGGACTTCTCCTCCAGACTGGCTGGGGCGAAGATCTTTTCTAAGATCGATCTGGTGCGCGGCTACCACCAGATCCCCGTAACCGAGGCCGACATCGCCAAGACCGCGGTTATAACCCCGTTCGGCCTGTTTGAATTCCTTCGAATGCCGTTCGGGCTGAAAAACGCGGCCCAGGCTTTCCAGAGACTGATGGACACTGTGTGCCAGGGACTCGACTTCCTCTTCGTCTACCTAGACGACGTCCTCGTCGCGAGTCGGTCCCCTAAGGAACACCGTGACCACCTCCGTCAGCTCTTCGCGCGCCTCCAAGAACACGGCCTCGTGATCAACCTCGCCAAGTGCGAGTTCGGTCGGTCGACCATCGACTTCCTCGGCCACCGAATCTCGGCCCACGGCGCCTACCCGCTCCCCGACAAGGTCGCCGCCATCCATGAGTTCACCCAACCGACCACCGTCAAGGGCCTGCAGGAGTTCGTGGGGATGGTGAACTTCTATCATCGGTTCGTCCCCGCGGCCGCCGCCATCATGCGGCCCCTCTACGCGGCCCTTGCCGGTAAACCCAAGTCCCTCGACTGGACCCCCGACATGGCGGCGGCGTTCCGGAACGCCAAGGAAGCCCTCGCCAATGCCACGATGCTCGCCCACCCCAACGCCAACGCACCGACGGCGCTCACCGTGGACGCATCCGGCACGGCGGTGGGCGCCGTTCTAGAACAGCTCGTCGGCGACTCGTGGCGCCCCCTGGCGTTCTTCAGCCGCCAACTTCGACCCCCGGAGGTGAAGTACAGCGCGTTCGACCGGGAACTCCTCGCGCTGTACCTCGCTGTTCGCCACTTCCGGTACTACCTGGAGGGCCGCGTATTCACCGCCTACACAGACCACAAACCCCTGACGTTCGCATTCGCCAAGATCAGCGACCCGTGGTCGAATCGGCAACAACGGCACATCGCCTACATTTCCGAGTTCACCACGGCGATCGAACACGTCGCTGGCAAAGACAACTGTGTGGCGGATGCGCTCTCCAGGACTACGGTCAGCGCGGTTCGAACCCTCCTCCCCGGCCTCGACTACACGGCTATGGCGGCTGCCCAACTCGCCGACCCCGAGCTGCCAACCTACCGCTCCGCCGTGTCCGGCCTCCAACTGGAAGACGTCCCGCTCGCCCCCGCGAACGCCACTCTACTTTGCGACGTTTCTCTCGGACACCCGCGCCCCGTCGTCCCCGTCGCCTGGCGACGGCGCGTATTCGACGCCCTACACGGCCTGTCTCACCCCGGCGCTCGTACCACCAAGAAACTCGTCGCCGACAGGTTCGTGTGGCACGGCCTCCGCAAAGAGGTGGGCGAGTGGGCGAAGACCTGCATCCCTTGCCAGTCTTCCAAGGTGCAACGCCACGTTCGCGCGCCCCTCGGCACCTTCGCCACCCCCCACCACCGGTTCGACCACATCCACGTGGATCTGGTCGGCCCTCTACCACCATCGCGCGGGTTCACTCACCTGCTGACGATGGTAGACCGGTTCACTCGGTGGCCAGAGGCCGTGCCCCTCACCGAGACCTCCACCGAGAGTTGCGCCCGGGCTCTCATCTCCATCTGGATATCTCGGTTCGGCGTCCCCGCGGATCTCTCCTCCGACCGCGGTTCGCAGTTTACCTCCCAGCTCTGGTCCGCCGTCAACCAGCTGCTGGGCACCCAACTGCACCGCACCACGGCCTACCACCCACAAGCGAACGGACTGGTGGAACGTTTCCACCGCCACCTAAAGTCCGCCCTGCGGGCCTCGCTCACCGGCCCCGATTGGGTCGACGAGTTGCCGTGGGTTCTCCTTGGAATCCGGACCGCTCCCAAGGACGACTTGGGGACCTCCTCCGCCGAGCTGGTCTACGGTGCCCCCCTCACCGTCCCGGGCGAGTTCCTTCCGCCGGCTACAGGCGCCCAGCACTCGCCGTCCACGATCCTCCCTCAACTCCGGGATACGGTCGGGCGGTTCGCTCCGGTACCGACGTCACGCCACGGACTGACTCCGTCGTCGGTTCCACCGGACCTCCACGACGCTACCTACGTTTTCGTCCGGCGCGACGCCCACCGGACGCCATTCGAACGCCCCTACGAGGGGCCTTACAAGGTCCTCACCCCCGGACCCAAAACATTTAAGATCGATATGGGCGGTCGAACTGAAACGATTTCAGTCGACCGACTCAAACCGGCCCATCTCGATTTTACCGAGCCGGTCGTTCTCGGCCAACCGCGGCGCCGAGGTCGACCCCCGAATGCACCTCCGGTACCTCCTACACCGCCGGTACTAATGCAAAGACCAACAACCCCAGCCCAACTGCCCGTACAAACTCGATCGGGCCGGACGGTCCGTCCACCTGAATATCTCTAATACGTTTCGAGACTGGGGGGGGGTCATGTGGCAGCCCCACTGACATACATATTATACAGTCCCAAAACTTTGTTATTACGGTTGCCTAGCAACCCTAGAGAGGAACTCTTAGGCCCACCTACAGAACTGTACGACAGGACTGCAGTATGCCATCAGCGATCGCTCGAACTTGAGTCTACATACGTTCTCATTTCGTGGCTAGACGCCATCTCCACAATATTATGGTTTTGTTCAGAAATAGAAAAAAATGAGAAAGTACGTCACCGGGGGTTGAACCAGCGCTATACGTACGATTCAGCCTATCATGCCTCATCAGTAGCGCTAACCAGTTCAGCCACTTGCCCCTGACATTCACTCTCCCACCTAATCCACTTATATTGAACAGGCAATCTTAAGTTGCATATCCCATCTCTAACAACGGCCTCAAGTATGTTAAAGTGAAACAGGAGTAAAGTACAAATAAATAAATATTCAGCTCGAATATTGCTGCCAGGTGATATTGGGGCGAGTGACTGAACTGGTTAGCGCTACTGATGAGGCCTGATAGGACGAAACGTACGTATAGCGCTGGTTCAACCTCCGGTGACGCGCTTTCTCATTTTTTCCATTTCCGAACAAAACCATAATATTATCTTTAAATTTAAATACATTTACTGAGATTCCATGACAACCAAAATTATCAATAATTAAACCTACATCTCAGTCAGAATACTTCAGAAGATACAAAGGAATCGTATCAAATTTTGCTGGACACCCTTTACATTCAACCTCCTAGAACTGAAACAATAGATCCAATTCTTCACTTTTTTTACTTTCTTTTTGAAGAGGTTTATAAACAAGGCATATAAAGTCAGATTTATTTTTCCATCGGGATCGGGATTTTCAGGATCGAGATCGGGATCACGTTGCAACACTACTGTATTCGTTTTTCAAAAGTTATTTGGTTTATTTCAGTTACACATCTGAATAATTCGTCTTGATCGGAAACATAAAAAGATTTAAATCCCCATTATAATGCTTACAATAAAAATAAATTTCAATTAAAAAATTAATTAAAAAATATTTACAATAATAACCTCCAAATTAGAATCAATTCAATACATAGAAAAGCACATTGCCAATATTTTTGTTAGGCGTACAATAGTAACTTTATTTTAAATCTAAAACTTAAATATTAAACCGTTAAACTTAAATCGTACACTTTAAACTTAAAAATATTACTTAAAAACCATAAATCTAAAACTTAAATATTATACCTTTAAACTTAAATATTAAACCTTTAAACTTAAATATTAAACCGTCAAACTTAAATCGTACACTTTAAACTTAAAAATATTACTTAAAAACCATAAATCTAAAACTTAAATATTAAAAACCTTTAAACTTAAATATTAAACCGTCAAACTTAAATCTTACACTTTAAACTTAAAAATATTACTTAAAAACCATAAATCTAAAACTTAAATATTCAACCTTTAAACTTAAATCTTCCAATTTAAACTTAAAAAGCTTAAATTAAATTGTATACTTAAAAGTTTATAATCATATATACAAATTATAAATGATATGAAACTAAACTTAAACTTAACAATTTATTGCCCAACAGGCATGTTTTCTAAACGTAGAGCCGCTTCATAGAATGTAGTGGTGTGCTGCGCTGCCCTTGAGCAGTCGCCGACTGTAACAGTGGCCCTGGAAATATCGATTAACTGTTCAAGATATTGCAATCGCTGTTCTCCTAAACCAACTCCGCTAACATCGGGGACAGTTATTGCTGATTTAACGGACGATTTAATCTTACTCCAAATCGTTTCGATGGGGTTTAACATTGGGCTATATGGACCGAGTTTTACGAGTACAGCTTGACTTTCGGCAAAAACTAATTGTAGACGACTGTGGCAAGGCGCGTTGTCGGCGACGACAACAAGTTCGTTTAAAGCGAACCCTCCATCCACCCATTGATCCAGGGCACCTTGAACCCATTCATTCGCAGTTTCCCACGTAAATGACCCCCTCCTTGTATCCATCTTAACCACACCGTTCATTGTTATAGCACCAATAAGATGAATGTTTGGACCACGTGCGGCTGGTAAAGTAAGAATAGCTCTATTGCCTACTCTTGAACGGCCGTTTCTCCGACGTAAAAATAAGTTAAAATTTGTCTCGTCCAGCCACATGACTTGACGCCCCTGGCGAATGTATTCGTTGATAACTTGAACATATTCACGTCGTTTCTGTTTATTGATGTCGTTGTTCATGCTAATTGGCTGGTGGTGTAACGATTTCATACTATAAAGACAACCATCCAGGGCATTCGATATGGTTGAAAGGCAAACGTTTATATTGTGACTCACCATTAGCCTGGATTTAATCATTCGTAGTGTTATGCACGGATTTTCCTCAACCCAGCTTATCATGTGTTCCAGAACAACATTACTAATTATCTTAGGTCTATTACCCCCCTTTGGGTTTCCCTTTGGTTCTCCTGATCGAATCCATTGATACGCGGTTTTATAATTGACGCCAAGGGTATTGGCTAATGCATTCCAGTCTTCACCTCGGTTTGCTGATTCAACAATCAACTGACGATCCCTATCGGTATACTTAAGATAGGTTGTTCTATTAACCAGGGCCGATTCTACTACTTCTGCGCGGCAATTAGGGCAAGTTGGTGAGTTTGCACCTACAATCGGAATACTACATGTTTCGTGAAGTAAGTGCCGACATGGAAGTAACCTCACAGTGGGTTTCCGGATCATTGAATACTGACAAATGCTGCATTTGTCACTTAAGTTCATTATTGTGGGATATATTGATAACTGTAAATTGAATTAAGATAGTTTGATTATATCCAGATAATATATTATGTAATATAATATTAAGATTATATACTTTTAATTGAATGTATATTTGTAGATTAGATCGTAAGTTGTGGGAACAATAGGCCTAGGCCTACCGTCTGTAAGTTGTGCGAATAAGATATAAACAAATATTCGTTATACTTTACATATGTCCCTTTAGAAGCCCTATAGTATACCAAGGCTTAACGCCCTATGTAATAAATGAATGCCGTGATCTAACTGCATCTAACTGCAACTAAATTGTTTCTAAATCCCCACTCCCAATGAAGGGTGGTACAACGCGCTATTAACCGCAGGGCCAGCGGTACACCATAAGTGCGAACAACGACGCTAGCTCTCTCTAATAAGTCTATAAAGTTTATATATAGAAGGCAAGTTATAGCTACTGTAAATGAAAACTCACGAATGATATAGCTCAATTTACACGAAATAAAATAAACATTATGTAGTAAATTGAACACATACCACAACACTACTGCGGTTTCCATATCAATTGGGCGATTCGAAATACAAACTAAAGATTAAGTTAACGTAATGGATTTTCAGCGGTACCATATACACAGCATTACATCGCCATGGGTCAGGTTATTTTACTTAAAAAAAAAATAATTTTAACATTTATATTTGTTATTGCAGGCGCCTTTGTGCGAAAGTGTGCGAAATTTAGACAGCCTTTAGTTGGATTTGAAACCGCGCCGCCAAACACTATTATGAAAGCAGTTCAGTCGCTGTATCCAATCGGACACTGGCTGACTGGGACATATAATTGTTGGGGCTTGGGGGTAGGTAGGTGGGGCTGGGGGAGTGGGTGGGTATGTCTTTGAACCCACATTGAACAAGCTGTGTGGTAATTCTGTAATTTGAACATGTTTCTAATCGCCAGAGGTAAATCGTGCGGTTACCGGAGTGGTACTGTATGTTGATCAGCGCCATCAGCGGTATACCGCAACGGCACTGCTGGTCTATCTGTTGACGGTTAATTCAACAGGAAATGCCGTGTACATTTTGAGTCATTAACAGTCAATGGTAATGAAGATCATTTACCACTCATTTACTACTCACTCTTATAATTGTATGGTGTTCTCATGTATTCCATTAGATGGCACAGCATCCAGAAATCAGAAATCAAATATACAATTTTTCGGTTTACACTATACAGTACTTGACAGTTTGAGTAGAGTAGGCCTAAGTAAAGTAAAGTAAACTGGTATGAATGGCCTAACTATCGTTTTATTACCGGTAGGGTACTTCATTGATAAGAATTACCTTCAATGAAACTTGCATTAAACAGTTAAACCTGCTTTCAATGAAACCTTCCATTAATTGCTGAATTGATAAAAAAAAGGTTACCGGTACTCATACCAGAATACCGGTAGGTAAGAATTATTAAAGCCAAACCCGTCTACGGCACGGCCTGTCCTGTCTACTATGAATGAATATATTTATTTATTGGTTTATCGCCAAATTTAAATGTCTACTATGAATGAATATATACTGGTATTAGGCCTACAAGACCGCAATACGACCGAGTAATTCGAACTCGTAGCCATACACATCTCGCTATCTCCTGATCTCGGTTCAGCAATCCTGAATCAGTCCAACTCTGTAACATGGATGGATATCGGTACCCACATGTAGTTTCAGCACTTTCAGCAGTCAGGCAGCGCAATATAAATGCAAAGGTACCGGGTATTACATTAGGCTCTACCCTCCATACCAGTACCGTTACAGTAATATTATATACATTATCACTATCAAATTACTGATACAGGTCTGGCATCAGTAATTAGTATTCTGTAATCTTTGTAAAATGAAAGTATTTCCTCAGTTAGTTAAAATACATAGGCCTAAGGCAAAGATATAGGCCTACTACTGTATTTAATAAAAAATCCTAAATTCCAATGGAAAATCTGAAATTCAAATGGAAAATTATAAATACTGTACAAATGGAAATCTGAAATTCAAATGGAAAATTTTAAATACAAATGGAAAATCTGAAATACAAATGGAAAATCTGAAATACAAATGGAAAATCTCAAATACAAAGTGAAATCTGTAGTTCAAATGGAAAATCTGAAGGCCAAAGGAATAATCATTTATTCCATTTATAAAGTATAGCCTTGAATATAATTTTGAATTTCTATAGAATTACACATTATTTGTTGGTTGTTGCCATTATTGTACATATGTTGGTAGGCCTGCTACATTGCCTTATCATTTTGAAATTAAAATGGAAAATCTGAAATTCGAATGGAATATCTGAACTACAAATGAAAAATCTGAAATTCAAATGTAAAATTTAAAATCGATTAAAATATTCTGAATATCAAACGGAAGGTTTTATAGACATTCATAAAATCGAATTCGTCATTTCTGAAATCTACATTGAATTAACCGAAATCTAAATTTAATTTTCTAAAATCCATTTGATATATTTCAAAATTATTCTTTCCTTATCTGAAATCGTAATGTAATTTTTGAAATCCAAACGACGCATTCTGAAATCGAAATGATAATTTTAGAATCCAAATGACGCATTCTGAATTCGAAATGTAATTTAAAAAATCCAAATGACACATGTTGAAATTGAAATGTATTTGTTTAAATACAAATGGTATATTCTGAAATCGAAATAGATTTATTGAAATCAAATTGTAACATTTTGAAATCAAAATAAAAGAACTGAAACCCAAATAGACCTTTCTGAAATCAATGTGATGATTTATGAAATACATGTTGAAAAGGTGTAGAGTATCCAAAGGTAATGCTCTACTAGCCATGCATGTCAGTAGCAGGCCCCATCGCTTGTGGGTCAGCCGTCCACTCTTTGCCTAAATCGGACCAAAACAATCCACCCCTGTATTCGTAAAGGGTCGGTCATATGCCTGCACTCTCGCTTCCGGGAGTTCAGCCATCTCCTGTTCCAATACTCTGGCGTTCACCCTCTTGCAAACCAGACAGGCGTCGTACATAGTGCCTACTGCCCTGCTTGGCTGCAATATAATGAATCGCTGTCTCGCCGCCGACAAACAGTGTAACTTTCCCGCGTGATGCAACCTCTTGTGTATGGTATATTTTATACACTGTATATCCCATAGAATCGCTCTTTGCAATTCTATTGGGTGACTAGGGATTATCACTGGGAACCGAAACTGTGAGTTTATGTCTACAGTCTGGATTCTCGATCTATGACAAATTAAACCCTTATGGATTAATGGACTCCATTTTCTAAAGGGTTTATAGAGAACTGGTCGTTGAGCCGATAATGAATATAATTCTTTTGGGAAGGCACACATTTGATAGTATTTCAAATGCTTTAATTCCGCCTGACCAATCTCATCCTCTGTCAGAGGTTGTTTCAATTTCCGAATTCGCTCAACATTAGTGCTCATTGGTTCTCCTAAATGTTTCGAATGTTTTATACAAAGGTACGAAATGTATCGGCTTAACCACGCAGTTCTTTTACAAATTGTCAGCCAAGAGGCAGACGAATTTAGTAATTTGTCATAAACACTGCATGACTCTAATGCCAGCGACGGTTTTCCACTAACTAATGGAAGTTTTGAATCCAAACCCGCAGGTTTGGAAACCAAAGGCTCCATTGTGTCGGTCATTTTCTGTCCGTCACTTACCAACTGTGACTCTGGTTTAGTCTGTAAGGGTGGTTTTACGTCGTAACTTACCCTTCCGGACCTAGTTGTCACGTAAGTCTGTTGGTCTGACAGGTCTCCGGGCCGCTCCAATAACTCTTCAGGCCGCTCCAATGACGCTTCTGGCCGCTCCAATGACTTGAGTTTGGCTTTAGACTTTGACTTAAAGACTTTCTCCACTTTGACTTCTGCATCTTCAGGCATCGGATTGGTCACTATCTTTAGTCGCTCTGGCCAATGTTCCTGTGTCCTCGTTAGAAAATCAGGCCCATGCAACCAAAACTCCTGAGACTCTTCCTGACAGAATTCCGCCGGCATTGCACCTCTCGAAGTTATGTCGGCCGGGTTCAACACTCCCGGACAATGTCTCCATTGTTCCTTCATCGAAAAGTCGATGATCTGAGCGCGTCTGTTGGCCACAAATGTCTTTAGTGCAATATTGTCGGCTGCAATGTATACTAACACCAAGGATGCATCCGTCCAATAGAATAAGGTCAATGTTGTGTCTAACTCCTCTATTATCTGTTTACTTACCTCGACTGAAACTACTGCCGCCTGTAACTCTGCACGAGGGACAGTAATGTATTTGACCGGCATTGTCTTTGATCTAGAAGTCACAAACGCCGTCTCAAACTTGTCCTGACTTACCTCTCGGCGAAGGTAGGCTACCATACCAAAGCCGGTGTCACTTGCGTCACTGAATAAATGGAGTTCGAGATCAGCTGGAAATACCAGCTGATTCGGAAAGTAGGAGCGGGGTACATCTATATTTTTCAATAGATGTAACTCGGCTTCCCACTCTCTCCACTGCTTTGCATGTATAGGAGATATTGGTTCGTCCCACTCTAGGTCGGACAACCAAATTTTCCTCATGCACGCTCGTGCCTGTAATATTACCAGACTGATAAAGTTCATCGGGTCAAATAGTCTACTCAATGTTGATAAGCAAATTCTCTTTGTCAAAATTTTGTCTGGACTACTGGGCTCAAATCTAACTCTTACTTGGAACTTGTCCGTATTCGGATTCCAAGCGAGTCCCAGTACTTGCGCCATGGGGATGGGTTCTACCCCCAATTCTATGTCTCCGCTCCCGCGATCTTTCACCGGGAAAGATTCTAATAGGGCCTCCGAGTTAGTAGTGAACTTGGTCAGAGGAAATCCCCCTGTAGCCAAGCACTCCTGTAGGCCGTGAGCCACTTCTATGGCTTGTTCCGCTGTGTCCTTGGACACCAATCCGTCGTCCATGTAGAAGTTTCTCAAGATGGACTCGATCACTTCTACTGGATACTTACCAATCTGGGCTGTTGCCGTTTTCTTTAGAACAAACAGCGTGCCATTCGGACTATTGCGGGCGCCAAATATCCTAACGTACATTTGATACATAACCACTGGGCCGGATAAGTCTTCATTCTCAAACCAGAGAAATCGAAGGCTATCCTGGTCTGCCTTACAGGCTCTTACCTGGTGGAACATGGCCTCGATGTCACAAGTAAATGCGAATCGCCACTGTCTAAAACGTAACAGTATACCTATCAAATAATTATTCAGGTTGGGACCATCCATCAACTCTGAATTCAGGGACATACCTCTATAGACTGCTGCGCAGTCATTGACTACTCGGACTTTGTCTGGCTTGTCAGGGCGAGTCACATAGTGGTGTGGAAGGTAATATGTCTGGTCTGTCACTAAGTCAGGGTCCTCTACCTTCCCAGCAAATCTCTTGGCGAAATATTTGTTGATCTGGGCGCAATACTTCTCCCTAATGTCCGGATTCCTTAACAGCCGAGCCCTTACTCCGTTCAATCTTTTCAAGGCTAAGTTGTAGTTGTTCTCCAACTTAGGTGGTTGTCGACGCCACAACATTCCAACAAGGGTTGATCATTCTCGAGGTCCTGGCGTATCAATTCCTTCTGTAGCTCCTCCTTACTGTATTGGAAAATGTCGAGGTCTCGATATTTAGCCACTTGACCCTCCACTATATCGGTATAAGTCAAAACATTACTCAAATGGGTAGGGTGGGCCACTGAACCAGACCCACTGGTCTGATAACAGTAGTCCTCGGGTTCACTATCTGTCCGGTCATTGTGAAGCGGTTCCGACAACCTAACATTATCGGGAATCAACTCCTCGTCCGACTCACTAACGTCACTATAATGGTCAATACAGGTTCTCCTAAACTCGTCTATGTCTGGTGGTTCTACTAATGGTGGTTGAGTTATAGGCTGTAATTCGTCGTATCTATCCATTGGCTTGTCGCCACCTGTAAACTCATAAGACATGGGTACTCTTGTATACCAACCTAGTATAGTCCTATGGGCATGTGGTCCATTTACATGCGGTTCAGCTGGTCTCATTTCCCATATTTGGTGTGCGATCAGCTGTTCTGCTCCAATCAACATAGAAACATTCCTATAACCTACCTGGTGTCTCGGTACTCTGAGCTTGTCAAAATACTCCTGTGCTATGGGACTCATCGGCGGCACCTTACCTAACTGCCTGCTGAACCCCTTCATAGCTAGACACTTGAATCCGTCTAATGGCAAAGCTCTCTGTTCTTGTCGAATGTGTTGGTCTCGCGGAAGTAGGGAATCTAGTTCTACAGAAATTATGTGTCCCTTGAGGTCACCTACCCCGTGCATAGACTTTAACTCTATTTGGATCTCCTCTGCGTCCTGGAAGCTAGAAACGGCTCTCGCCACTTCCTCGTCGATATAAGATAATGTGGACGCAGTGTCCAACATCACATATATTCGCTTCGATCCCTTATCTCCAGTGAGTTTCACTGGAATCACGCTAAATATTTAGCCGATGATACATACGTCCGCGCGCTGGTCGATGAACTATCCGCAGTAAAACCTTGGCAGGTCACTTCTCTCGCGCTCGCCTCGCCATCCTCGTCCGACGAACCTGGTTGGTAACCATCGTCCTGGATTGCAGTGTACGTATTTCTCCTTATCGATCCGGGTTCTTTGCTCCCCTTCCTTTGAGGATTTCGCTGTAAGTAACGGTCCGGTCCGTTGGGGTATGGAAATCCGCATGTAGCAACTTGTGATGTAGTCTGCCGCATTCCATGCATCCGTCCTTGCTGTTCGGGCACTGCTGCCGTACATGGCCTGGCGCAAGACATGCCCAACAGGTGTCCAACGTCCGCACTTGAACTCTTCTGAACTTCCGAATTTAATTCCTTGAACCGTCTGCAACTGTCTAACTTATGGTCGTCAGATTTTAGCTCCTTTAGTAAGCAGTATTGGCAACCTACAAATCCATCCGGCAACTCCTGTTGCTTTAACCTAGGTCTATCTAACCGCTCACCTGACCATACTCGCGAGTCTGATCTAAAGGCTGGGGTACTCGAATTATATCTGTCTACTGAGTTAAATGTCACAGTGGTCCTGTCATCGTCAAAAATTACCATAGACTTACCGGTAACAGGTTTAGACTCCCTCATAGAGAAGTTTGACTTCATCTCTGCTACTGTGTCTGTGGCTATAATGTCATGAATATGTTGAAGTGTCAACACCTTACCTTGACCTTCCAACTTATTCTCTAATTTGCGCTATTTCTGTTGGTAATGCATGTTTAAACGTCTTATTACGCTCTTTAAAACTTCGGCGTGATCACCATGATGAGGTAGATTCACCATCCTCAAGATGTCTAATGCGTTCGAAATAGCGTTCGCTAAGTTCAACAGCTCTAACGGAGTTGTAATCTTTCCGCCCTTACCCAAGTCTTCTACTATCGACTGTGCCATCTTGGTTTTATTCCCATAGATGTCGCTAAGCGTCTTCATTGCTAACTCGAATGCTCTCTCATTGCCGATGAAGTTGTCAGCAATTGCTCTAGGTTCTCGATGGAGCATTTGAAGCAAATAGTTGAACTTCTCATTGGGAGTAAAGGTGCTGTTGGTCAGCTGTTCGTCGACATAGGTTTCTAAACGTCCTCCAGTGTTTGTGGTTGCCCATAAACTTCTGGGGTTGTTGCGTCGGCAGTCCTTGCCTAGCAGCAAACTTCCCTATGTCTCTAAGGGTTGCGTCGTTCTGGGTTAACAAATGGTTTAGTTCCGCAGGGTTATTAAGTCTGGTCCTTTCCCGGGGATTGGAACTTGCCTGCTCTGCGTTGGTCCTTCTTTCCTTATAGTTTCGGGACTTCTGACGTCTCATGTCTTCCTCTTCATCGCTTGAGTCGGTGTCGGTTCTTAGTGCTCACGTTGGTTTGCGTGCCGAGGCCCTGACCCAAGCATCTTGTATAAACTTCTCTGCCGAATTCTCGAAGTTGGGATTATGTATATTAGGGACAGGCGTCCTTACCTGAGGTCTATGTGGTATAGTTGCCTCCGATATGCGTACTCGTTGACTAGGTTGGACTTTATCTGACTCAGGCCTGCTAGGATTAGAATTACTTCTTACCTGGGCTGCTTCCTTTAACCGTAGGTTACTAAGCATGTCCGTTATAGGTTGGATGTGCAGCGATATAGCTTGCGCTAAACTAGCACTTAACTCATCCCTCGTAATAAATTCCTGGCTAGGGTTCTGTTGTATAGTCGGCTCTATCTGAGTAATCCGCTGTCTCTCATATGATACCTCTTCCGGTTTAACCCGGAAGTTCTCCGTCGAACTGGGTCGGCGCTCTGTCCGCGTATTCCAAACCCGCGGGTTCGGTTCGCCCAATACTCGTCCTGTCGGAGTTTCTCCTCTAAACTCTCCGTTGTCCCGTTCGGTATATAGTGGTGCGTTCTGATGATGTGGATCCTGCGGGATGGGTGAAGCACTAATACCAACCGGCGTGCGATATGTAGAGAATGGTTTAGCGATCCGTGTACTCATAGTAGCTGGACCGGGTATAGGAATTCTGGTCGTCGTCGACTCGCGTATAGTCGGAGTTCTCGCTTCCTGTTCGGCCTTCTGCAGTGCGAACAGTTCTCACAACTCAGTAACTACACTCGCCATTCGCATCCCCAATCCGAGCTACCATTAGACCAACCTGGAAGCAGTTAGGCCAATAAGAGAGCCGGATTGTGAACCTATTGCTCCCTGAAATCGCAAATTGCCACCATATAAGGTAATTTTGCCGATGCTTAATTTCGCGGTACTAATAATATCATGCACAAATATAAATTTAGCGCAATTATAAAGAAATTAAAACCAGTAGCTAGCCTCATCAAGGTTAATAACGGCAAGCCCATATCCAGGGTCCAACAAGGACTTGCTACCCTGGAACTATCTACTTATATCCTATTACAAAATTACATAGGTAGGGCTACATACTATACAAAATGGATGAGTTCAAATATATGGGCGTTTCAACTTCCTTATCTAAATATCATTGCGCGTTATGCCTTATCTAAATATCATTGCGCGTTATGCCTTATCTAAATAATTATACTGCATCACGGACTAATATATGATACTATATAATGGACTAATATATTATACTGTATAATGGACTAATATTTTATACTGTATAATGGACTAATATTTTACATAATGTAGGTACAGCGCCATATACCGTAACAGAAGGAATAAAATATGCCAGCAAAAACTAACGAATTACTATAAGAGAATTTTAATATTAAGATAGCTAATTGACAATATTATCCTGTACCTTAGAATCAGCGCCCTAGAAAACCTAAAAATGTGAATTTATAGCATCGTATAAGTGAATTAAAAATTTTGTGTCCTAACTGAAAAGTGCTGGTTACTTGTTTTGTTTTCATTTTTTCCAACGCAGAGAGGACTAAACAGCCATTTATAGTAATCATATTATTTTTAAATATTTTCCAATGTATTCTGCGCCCCAGAAATCCTGTATTGAAAAACAATTAGCCGAAATATGTAACTTTCAAATTTTGTGAAAATTGTGCACTACTTGTAATTTTGGTGCTGCAATATTACCACCCCAGTACATTTTTTTTAAGTACAAACAAAAAATTAGACGTTTTCGTAAAAATTTGTAGTTTTTAGAGGGGGGGGGGGGGGGGGGGGGGTCATTATGACCCTCCCCCCCTTAATATTATGGATAATTTAGTAAATATAGCTTATGATATATTTAAGTTAACTAACCATCGGTTCTGGATCAGATAGGAGGCCATTCTGGACAGCGCCACTCTCGGCGGCCTCGATATCGAACATATCGACATCCTGTAATAATTCCGTAGGAACTGCCGCGTCCATGCCAGCAGTACTCTCTGCTGCAATTTCATCCACCTCAGCATCCTGTACGACTTCAAGATGAACACCCGCATCCATGTTTCCTACCCATATATATTTACACTCGTGGTAGAGTCTCATGATGCAGGTACTTTTCTGATGTGACCTCTTCCCGCAACGTCCTTGGCAATAGGAACACGTTTTGCGTCCCTTTCGTTTAGTTGGTTTAGTGAACTGAAAATAATTTATGTTGATTATATAATTAACTGTTAGTTACATAAATATTTTAAAATAAACGATTTAAATGTTTAGTCTCAGTTTCAAAGTACCGAAATGCATTGTATTCCAGTAATTTCATTTGTACAATTGTTAGTTACCATTAATAATTAAATACATATAATATTATTAATACCAAACTACAATAGTGAGTAATTCAACTAGGTTTCTGTATAATGTATTGAGTAAACTTACGATTTCTGGACGGGAAGACGGACAGCCGGATGGTTGAGCGGCGTTCCTCCTACGGGTTGAATCTTTAGACCCGATACTGAGTACAGAACTGACACTACCGACAGTACCGATACTGCGAACAGAACCGAGACTACCGACAGACTCGATACTATCTACATCTGAACATTCAGACATAGCGTTACCTCTGATATCAGTTACGTCTTGCAGAGCTGATGATTTCTTCACCTTACGGGACGACGTTCCCTGTGGAAATAAAAATTAAATAATTAATTATACCAGTTAAATTATATCGTATAATATTATACACTAAATGCAGCTGAACTAAACTGTAGGTTAATAATATTAATAAAAATAATAAAGTTACATTCTTCATCTATACAGAATAAACGCGGTAGTGAAGTGGGAATAGACCACCAATTCAAGAAAATATCTCAATAAAATACCGATAATCAATATCATATAAATAAATATTATTATAGTAGTGTGGAATTCTAATAAAAATATCATTTGATGTCGCAGTACATAATAGTATGTAATACATTGGGTAAGATTGTAACTAACCACGGAGCAATTTAAGAAATGATTTTTAACAAATTAAATAAATAATATATATTATTAAGATTATTTATAATATAGATACACTTACAATCTGAGGTTTAGAAGCTTGGCGGCCAGGACACTGTATACGATCTATGGGGCAGGTCGGATTCAACAACGGTAGTAAATAACTCCGCTGCAACTGACATATGTACGTCCTCCGTAGGGTTAATAGCTTCCTGCAGAACCTAAACAATTAATTATAAATATTGAGTTTGAGATAATAAATATTTACTCTTTACGAATTTCAAATGCCGGTAGCAATAATTTATAATTAATATTAAGTAGTAAAAAATATGACGACATCTCAATTAATTAATAGCTGTGTCACCTCGTCTATTCGGGTCTCCAGATTAATAATCATTATTTTGTAGAGATTTCGTGGTATTTGTTACATATTTTGTATACAAACATTATATGTTCCAGTAACATAAGCACAAACATTATTGAAAGACACAGTGAGACATTGTAGGGATAGAGTATTAACTAACCATCGGTTCAGACTCGGCCACGCGGCCGGACTGGGTCGAAATCGACCTCGGAACGAACGCTACGTATCGCTCGCTGTCCACACCGATATTTATGGCCCCAACTCGTCTCCTTGGGGGCGCGCAGTAACAACTCGGCGCATTTCGGTGCTGCGCACGATGGACATTTATCTCCATCTCTTCCATGTCTCTTATCGCCTCCAGGTTGATGTCGTTAACCTGCTGGCAATCATCCGACGATGTCAGTGACAGTAAATAGGCGGCGAACTGATTGCGGCCCTTCCGTACGGAAGAGCCACTGCCGACGAATACTTGGCCGTTCGGAGAGACATAAAGTCCGCCACGTGCTGTTTGAGATAAGGGGCTGAAATACCCCAGCCCGCAGCCGTAGCAACCGTAGAGAACTGCGCCAGTGGGTGGTTAGGTATCTCCACCACATCCCGGTCAAGATCGTCCGCGACCTGGCGGAACCAACGCGTTGAATTGGGCACCTAAATAATTTAAAAATAATAGATAGAAGAGTAAAAATAGAAGAAAAAAGAAACTAATATGTAAGATTCAATGAATTAATGGGGGAGAAGTCGGGGTGAAGAGTCAGGAGAGACCCTGGGAGGAGTGTTGGGGGGGGGGGGGGGGGGGGGGGAGGTGTGAAGATTGAAGATTCGGGAGAGACCCTGGGTGGAGTGTTGGGGGGTGTCGTAGATACTACTAATTAATTTATTGTGATATTAGCACAGTTCTTGTTTTGGTTTATTGCTTATTTTGACGTTGACTGCAATCTGATAATCACTGCAGGTTTAACACTTTATTGTAATAGAGTGAGGTTGAGAACGAAGAAAGTGAAGGTCAAGAAGAGGATGAAGAAAGTGAAGGTCAGGAAGAGGGTGAAGAAAGCGAAGGTCAGGAAGAGAATGACGAAAGTGAAGAACAAGAAGAGGATGAAGAAAGTAAAGAACAGGAAGAGGATGAAGAAAGTGAAGGTGGGGAAGAGGATGAAGAAAGTGAAGGTCAGAAAGAGGATGAAGAAAGTGAAGGTCATGAAGAGAACGAAGAAAATAAGAAAAGTGATGAAGAAGAAGATGAAGAAAGTGAAGATCAGGAAAGTGAAGAAGAGGATATGATGACAATTATAATAATGAGGAAATATTGAGACAATGACTTGGAAATAAGAATAAATTGCAGAAAACCCCAGTTTACTTTCTTGTTGCGATTACGCCAGTTTCCTTTCTTTTTACTACTTTTGCCTTATCCAGATGTCGAGTTCGTACCGGTTTGTCCTAATCCACGGTTGGGATTTCCCCTGTTTCCTTTCTTTTTACTTCTTTTGCTGTTATTTATTTGAGATCCATGGCTGGGATTTCCCAAGTTTTCTTCGGCTGATGGGTTGATGTAGTAGATATTATGATGTGGCTGAGCCGATGTAGTCCTCTCTAAGGACGAAACAAACGTAATCAAAGTGTATCAGTTCCAAGGGGAAATCAACGAAAACAACAGCTGATCTGATAGTTTTCGAAAATAAAACAGCAACCTATTCCAATGACACAAGTTTATTGCTTAAGATATTTATTAACCTTGAAATTTTGAAACCTGCTACTCTCCATTAATTGATAATTTAACATTGAAAAGTCCCCCCCCCCCCCCCCTCCCGACCCCTTTCCTGTCTCCAAATTTGAAGTGTACACTGAGAAATATTATTGTTCATAGCATAACAGTAAGTAAAAATATTAAGTTTAGAAACATTTAGGTGTACAAACTGAAATACTGCGGATTCACGCAGTACCCAACCCGATCCACCATTCACCATGGCGAATCAACACCTAAAGGCTCCACGCTTAGTTAAACTCACTACTCAGGAATCCATCACGTCATTCGAGTCCTGGCGCCAGACGTTGATTTATAGTCTGTCCCTCGACCCAGAGTTCGCGCGGTTTACCGCCGCTGGCGCAGTATGGGAGAAGGCTTCCCCTGCGAGTCCGACCCGGGGTCTCGTCGACGACGCCGCCGGTGTTCCGGACGCCCAACGACGTACCGCGCAGCAACAACTCGTCTCCCTCGAGTTCATGCTGGGCCAAATCGCCAATTACGCGCAGGTTATCGCGCGTAACACCATCGTACTAAAATCTACATCTCTTTCATACGTCTGGCAAGCCCTCCGATTACATTACGGTTTTCAACGGACAGGCTCCCACTTCCTAGATCTCTCCACCATCCACCTCGAACACGAGGAACGCCATGAAGACCTTTTCCAACGTCTCGCAGCGTTCTTCGATGACAACCTCCTCTCACCCCTCGGGGGCATTACCCACCACGGCGAGCTCCCCGCCGCCGCCGAGGAGATATCCCCCACGGTGGAGAACTTCCTCGTGTTGACTTGGTTACGTCTCATCCACGAGGACTTACCGGCGTTGGTTAAGCAACGGTATGGCTGCGAACTTCGTTCCCGCACCTTGGCTTCCGTCAAGGCCGAGATCAGCCAGGCTATGCCGTCCCTCTTGGAGGAGCTCCGCGTGTCAGCCGACGTGCGCACGTTCCGCTCCCAGACGACGGAGGTCGCCCCGCGCCACCCGAACCGTGCGCGCCAGCTGGACCGCCGTAGTTTACAACACCGCACACGACCTGCCCGGATTTGCCCCCTGTGCAAGCAGGCGCAACGCAAGGAGTTCGACCACTTCCTCAGTACCTGCCCGTTCCTCCCCGATCAGGATAAACAGTTCCTCGTCCGGACTCGCGCCGTCGATATCGCCGATTCCGCCAGTTCCAATGACGAGTTCGAGCCCCCCGATGATTCCCCAATGAGTTACAACCAACCACCAGCGGCCCACCGAGTCGCTGTGATGCGTTCCCCCGTCTTAGAAGCCGATTATCAGTCCCGTCCACTTCGATTGCTACTCGACAGTGGCGCAGAATCCGATCTCATCCGGGAGGCGTTCGCCCGCCAGCTGGGCGTCCATATCTCCCCGAGTAGTTGCCAGGTTCCCGAACAGGCCGATGGACAGTCTAAGATGAAGGTTACCGGCGAAACGCGTTTTGTCGTCCACCGTGGCTCGACCCCCTTCGAGTTTAACGGTCTCGTCGTCCCGGAGCTCGGATGTCCCATCATTTGTGGAATGCCGTTCCTATACCGCAATGATATAACGCTACGTCCCGCCCATATGACGATTACCCTGCCGGACGGCACCACAATACCCTTCGGAGGCCAGCACTCAACCTCCACGCGCCCGCGAAGACCCGAGTCCACACTGATACGCGCAGCTACCCGGTCCGTCGTAGTCTGGCCAGACGCGGATCTCACTCTACCGGTAGCGAGTTCCGTGCCCCTCTTACTGGCACCCCACCATCCAACTACGTCTCCGAATGAGCCCTGGTTCCAACCGTTCCTTGCCGACGTGTGCGACGGTTCCGTCGCCATCCGCAACGCCACCCAGATCCCCATCAGGGTCAAACGGAACTCTCACGTTTGCTTGGCAACACCCATCCAACCGGCGGCAATACCGACCGCTGCCGTTGACACAATCCCACTGCCTACATCGCGCTCTACCCGTCGCCCCAACCCCCGTTCCGTCGACGGCGTACGCTTAGACCCCGACAACATCCTCACCAGCGCTGAACGCCGCCAGTTTTCCGACGTCCTCGCCGCGCACTCCACGGTATTCGAAGCCGAGTACCCCGGATACAACGGCGCCGCGGGCCCCTACGAAGCCGTTGTCAACATGGGACCAACTCTACCCCCTCAACAGAAAGGACGCGTACCCCAATACGGCCGCAACCGCCTCGTCGAGTTGCAGGACCGGTTCGACGAACTCGAACAACGCGGTGTCTTCGCTACACCCGAACACGCAGGGGTACATGTGGAGTACCTCAGTCCCTCCTTCCTCGTAGCCAAACCCAACGGAGGAACTCGCCTCGTTACAGCCTTTAACGAGATTGCCCGGTATGCTAAACCCCAGCCATCACTCCTCCCTAGTGTCGAGTCTACCCTGCGCGAAATCGGCTCCTATAAGTTCCTCATCAAAACCGATTTAACGAGTGCGTTCTACCAGATCCCCATTAGTCGCAACTCCATGAAGTTCTGCGGCGTTGTTACACCGTTCCGCGGCGTACGAGTCTATACCCGCTGCGCCATGGGTATGCCCGGATCCGAGACCGCCTTGGAAGAACTGATGTGCCGTGTCCTTGGGGAACTTATCAAGCAGGGCACCGTCAGTAAACTCGCAGATGATTTGTATTGTGGCGGCAACACGATATCCGAATTAGCTGCAAATTTTAACGCGCTACTCACAGCCCTCGCACGCTCTTCCTTACGTTTATCCCCCAAGAAGACCGTCATTTGCCCGCATTCCACTACCATTCTTGGCTGGCAATGGACTGCTGGCTCCCTTACCGCGTCGTCTCATGTCGTTTCAGCCCTCGCAACCTGCGATAAACCTGACACTGTCCGGTCCCTCCGTTCCTTCCTGGGATCGTATAAAGTCCTCGCGCGCGTTCTCCCCCATTGCGCAGCACTTCTTTGCGACCTCGACGAACTCGCAGTCGGCGCTTCCGCCGATATCGTTCAGTGGACGGATCCTTCGACTTGTGCATTCCGGCGCGCTCAGGCCGCCTTGAAAACATGCCGTACTGTGGTTCTCCCACGGCCCTCCGACGAGCTGTTCATCGTCACCGACGCCGCCTCCAGCGTCGATGGACTCGGCGCTGTCTTATATATCCGCCGCGAGTCGAAACTCCTCGTCGCCGGGTTCTACTCCTCGAAGTTGCGAACCCATCAACGTACGTGGCTTCCTTGCGAATTGGAAGCACTCGCCATCGCCGCAGCTGTTCATCACTTCGCTCCCTATATCACTCACGCTACTACCCGCACGTCCGTTGTCACCGATAGTAAACCCTGCGTCCAGGCGTTCGCTAAACTTACTCGTGGGGCTTACTCCAACAGTCCGAGACTCACTACCTTCCTCGCCACGGTGAGCCAGTTCTCCCTCCTCGTGGTCCATATCCAGGGTTCGCGCAACCTACCAGCCGACTTCCAAAGTCGCAGTATTCCCGAGTGTGTTAATCCACAGTGCCAGGTCTGCGACTTCGTTAATCAGCTCGCCGACGAACCCATCATCCGTACGGCGGGTCTCACCAAAGACCCCCCCCCTCCAGCGCGTCCCTTGTACGCCACCCGTAGTACCTGGCTCGTCACCCAGCAGGAATGCGCATCTATCCGTCGCGCCAAAGCGCACCTCGCACAGGGCACGCGTCCATCCAAGAAGGAAACGACCATCCGCGACGTTAAGCGGTACATCGGCTGCGCGTCCGTCGCCATGGACGGACTCCTCGTTGTTCCTCGACACACCGCGTCCTCGACTCCACGGGAAATGATCATTGTCCCTCGCCATGCGCTCCCTGGTCTCCTTACGTCACTGCACCTCGAGTTGCAGCACCCGTCGCGTACCCAGCTGCGCATTACGTTTCTGCGGTACTTCTACGCCCTCGACATGGAAGAAGCCATCACATCCATCCACTCGCAGTGCGCCCAATGCGCCGCGCTGCGTTCCGCCCCACGGCGATCCATCGAGCAGTCGTCCGGTGACCCTCCGGCCGCCATCGGAATCGCATTCGCTGCCGATGTCATCCGTCGCCATCGACAGTTCACCCTCATCCTCCGCGAAACCGCCTCGTCGTACTCCGCTGCCATGTTCCTCTCTGATGAGCAACACACAACGTTGCGGGATGGCCTCCTCACGTTGTGCGTCGGTATGTGCCCCCTTAGCGGCCCCCACGCAGTCATTCGTACCGATCCCGCACCCGGATTCCGTGCGTTAGTCGGCGACAAAGTTTTATCTGCCCACCATATCCGTATTGAGTTGGGACGCGCCAAAAACAAAGACAAAAATCCGGTCGCGGAACACGCCGTCCGCGAATTAGAAGATGAACTCCTTAAACTCCATCCGTCCGGGGGACCCTACTCCGCTGTGTCTCTCGCCCTTGCCATCGCCCGGTTAAATGCGCGTATCCGGTCGCATCCGCCCGAGAAATCCTGCTCCAACGCGATCAGTTTACTGGCGCTCAACTCCCCCTCATCGACTCTGAGCTTATCGACCAGCAACATCGCCGTCGTTTGGCCAATCATCCCCATAGTACACAGTCCAAAAATCCGCATCCCAGTCGCTCCGCTATAGATACTCCGTTAGAAGTAGGAGATATCGTCTACCTCCACGCCGATTCGCCGCAACTACAGGGCCGACCCCGGTACATTGTAGCGACAACGGACCAATCCTGGGTAAGTGTCCGGAAGTTCGTCGGTCGCCAACTGCGTTCGCAGGCATATCGGGTTCCGCGGTCCGAATGTTACCGCGTACCCTACCGCGATACCTCGGTACCTGCAGTCGACGAACCCTCGTCCAACGACGATGACGAGGGGTCTGCGGGTCTACCTCCCCCGCAACCAGCCGACACCGAACCGCCGGGTGAGCGACATTACCAGGCCGCTCCTCTGGTACCTTCTGTGCGTCCAACTACACCCCCTCCGGCACCAGCGCGCTCCCCGTCACCCTCTTCTTCCCTAGACGAGGTGTTCCTCGGGTTCGACGATGTGGACAACGTTCCTCCACACACCCGGCGTCCTCAGCGTCATACGCGCCCACCAGACTACTATGGGTTTCCTCTACCATGATTACACCACAATACTAAAGTTTTCCTATGTGTTTATGGTATCCCGTGCGTTACAGCGGCCATTACTATTGGTCCTTAGTTTGTTTGCATTATTTGCATCCCTTTAGTATAGTCCTTGTTTTGCCAGTCTGTTACAATCCGCTTTAAACTCGTCGTAGTATTTGAGAAACTGACTGACCTTGTCCGTACGAAACTGAAAATAACTTAGTTAGACGTATTCAAGCGTTGTTCATTCTATTTGTAGTATTATTAGTAGGAAAGCCGATCGGTGGTTAAATGTCCTTATTTAATTGTGCATACAGTTGTAGTATAAAACGTACCATACCTATTCGCGAGAAACTGAAAGTAAGTTAGGTAGGCCTTACTTATCATTAGTCAATGCCGGCACCCTTTTTATATTTGCAATTCATAAAAGGGCAGAACTATCTATCGAAAGGTAAAGTAGAAAGAAAGAAAAAAAGGGATCACGCCAGCCAACCGTCAAGCCGGTTGACAGACCTTGTGTGGTCACTAGTTAGATCACACCGGGTGACGTCATACTGCTAGGTGTAAGACCGGTCCCCCGGTGAGCAGGGATCAGACTATCTGATTACCTGGCTCTGCACACTTGCGGAGCTGTATCACCCTTACCCTGACTGCTGGATAGCAGACCTGCTCTGTTACCGTGATACTGCTTATGTGTATGACCGTATTGCTACTGTAGCCATTTACCTATGTTATATGTAACATTATTACCCGGTATCAGTTATACGTTAATACACCAGTTACCTACGTGTCCGCGACACTTGTTCCTTTTACCCTCTGGCGTTGGGTTCTTATCCATTTCTTGTTCAGCAGTGGGATTATCATTGTCACAACCATCATCAGGAAAGATCTCTCAGTATGCGCTGTTGTTCATTGGCTTCCTCCTATCCAATGTAATACTGCTTGCTGCATGTGTTCTAACAACAGTGGTATAGAATCAGCTCCATGCCAAGATGACATCGAATCCCACCAAGATTGACCATTTGAAGGAATGAGGTCGTGTGAAGATCGGAAAGGCTTGGTCAGGATTAAGGCAAGTTGAGCGTATTTATCATGTTCCAATTCATTCCGTCTATCAGGCAACCGGGGGCCAATTATATCCGGAATTACATTGGTTTTTCATTTAACAACGCCATGAGTCAATCATTGTAGGTGTAGAATTCGGAATTTGAGAACTTCACCTGTTTTCCCCACAATAGAGACCTTCTCATACTGCTCCACAAAATCATACAGACTAACGTTGTCGAGTCCATCAGGGCGGTTGCAGTAGTCTTCCCACTGGGTGACTGATATGTATTCCCCAGTTTGGTGATCTCTTTCAAGCAGGGTCTCATATTCCTCCTTCTGAAGAATCGCATATGCTTGTGATAGGAGCAACGTTGAAAACCTATGTGATACATATGTTAGTTGCCCCTTCCATTCGATAAAGAAGGCAGCGAGAGGTGCAGATATTTCCTGTTTACTACTGATCGTATAAACAATGCTGTTAAATCAGTTTCGCAGCAGCAGCGTGGGAATGAGACGTATTTAAGTCTTCCAAGGCTTTTTTCCGTCGAACGCTGCTAGGATCATCTCAGTCTGACTCTCCACACTTTGCTGAGCAAAGTTCTCGAGCAGCTCGAGTAACACAGGAACATAAGAGTTTATATATTCGTTTCCTATGACTCTAGCGTGTTCCACTTGACCATCTTCGAAGGTTGTAATCTCCACTGGTCCTGTCGTGACATATTTGACAACATAAAACGCCAGAAGTGAACCAGCTGCACCAATGAGAATTCTGCAGTCATGATTACAACGAAGCAGCTCGAGTAACACAGGAACATAAGAGTTTATATATTCGTTTCCTATGACTCTAGCGTGTTCCATATGTATCGATTGGAATGGATGTCTTTATAACAGTGTCGGCGAACTCAATTAACTTTCCCTTAGAATCTGAATCCAGATCTTTAAACTGATGCGAAGTGGCTGGGAAACCGTAAATCCAGATTAGGGAATGTAGATGTAAGGCGCCACGGCCTGCAGTTTCGGGAAGAGCAAAGAATGCCTACGTATAACCGAAAAGGCCACGTTCATTTCCGCTCTCGTTAGCCAAATACCATTCGAGAACATTGCGAATTAAGTGCGTGACCAAGCGATTGAAATACTTTTCAGCCGCATGTGGCCTGTACCGAGCGCTGCAAACCGATCTACGGGTGTAGGGAAGTCATCCGTATCGTTGAACTGAACAGATATATCCTTCACATCGCCTCTGCATATTTGAAAAGTAGAATAAAAATAATTATGAGTTTAGTTAATAATAATAAAATTCTTTAAATATATATAATAAAAGGGCGCTCATTAACTAACCTATTAAACCCGGGGGGGGGGGGGGTCAATATGACCTCCCCGCACCCGTGTTTTTTTTGTTATAAGTTATAACTCTGAAACGAACGCGTTGCGAATCTGACATTTTATGACTTTTCCTAAAAATCTATTGTCTTCCCAATTGTGAAAACAGTTTTCAAAAATATTGGGAAGTCTTCGAGTTATAACACCATTATTTAACACAACTTTTGGCACTTTTTTGAGACTTTTTTTGAAAATTACATTTCATGAAATATGATTTGTAACATCTCTATTTTCTATTTACACCGGCTTTTTGGTGTTTGCAATTAGATGGAATTCATATAAATTAATGTAGAAATTTCAAACTTGTTTTTTTCATCGGGTGCCAAATTTTGGTGCCAGTACCAAATTTTTAATTATGTCAAAGTTGAAAATTGATTGTTTGAACCTGTTTTTTACACAATTGGGGTTTTTTGGGGTTCTGGTTTCAATGGAATATATACGAGTTGCACCAGGCGTATCAAACTTGTATTTTTCGGTGCTGTGTGCTAAATTTGGTGCCAGCACGAAATTCTGAAAATCCATTCAATTGCTTGTGACACCTTATTTCTCGCGTTTTAGAGGTTTATGGCGTAAGAGTTTTTGTATTTTTCGGGTTAAAATTGTTGTACCAGCACCAAATTTTTAAAAATAAGCAAATTTATCAACATATATTATCACATTTAAAACAGCACTATCTCAAACCTGTACTATTTCGTCATGGATACGAAATTTGGTGCTAGCACCAAATCTTTATAAAAGAAATCCAAACATAACCTTATACAACGCCGATTTATGACCATGTATTAAAATTAAACTGTATGCTAATCCAATGCTCGTTTACTTTGTGGCTCGCCCTACATTTTAGAAATAAATGTATACCATGTCCCGGTATACCATGTCATCTGAATTCCAGTCAGACAATAAATGTGAACTATGCCGTAAGAGAAGTTCATCGTCGCATCCTCACATTCGTTGTAACATCTGCGCTTGCGTTGCAGATATTACGTCACCTGCAAATATAATTAACCAAAAAAAATATAATTAAATAATCATAAAAAATTACTCACTACATTTCAATATACTGCGTAGCAAAAATCGTCATATCAAATAATAAGTGACAGAATAGATCTGCAATAATAAATGTATAAGAAAGAGGAAATAGTTGTCCCATGATACGTATGGGGACGTTCATAAAGTATGTCAAGCAAATTTCCCCGATGTTTGACACCCCCCCCCCCCCATCTCTGTCACAAGGTGTCACGCAAGCTCCCCCATCTGTCACAATAGTAAATTTATAATACCCAGCCCCCGAGACAAAAAATATTTATGTCAATAATACACAATGTTTGTTATGCCAAAATACAACATCGGATTTCCCATATCACATTTCACACGGACAAGTCAAGTGTTCATCTATATATTAATAACAGGTATTACAGAGTCGGAGTCAATGGATGCTATGTCCTCCCCAATAATCGAGGGTGGCGCTAAATATTCATCGTTTGTTATGCCAAAATACAATATAAATTCAATCACTATCTACATTTTACAAGTCAAGTGTTCTTATTCTATATTAATAACAGGTATTACAGCGTTGGAGTCAATGGCTTCTATGTCCTACTCAATTTATCTATTATACTCAATGTCATATGTCATATCATGTCAAATGTCATATTGTATAATGCGGCAGCAATATTTCTTCTTAACTCCAAGAGTGTAGCAGCAAGATTTACAACTTCAGTGAGTTTACAAACACTAACACAGGTGTCCGTAGGGAGAACACTGATATTTTGTCGATGCTTATCTTTGCATATCGATATCGATATCGATGTCATATCATGTCAAATGTCATATTGTATAATGCGGCAGCAATATTTCTTCTTAACTCCAAGAGTGTAGCAGCAAGATTTAATGTTGCCTCTTCTTGCAATTCGAAATACAAAACTGCTGGAGTACCGTAACAGGATATGTTGTTATTTAGAAAGAACTCACGGAGACAATTCCAGGCAGCTATGGCCAACTTATCTCGGCTCTGCGTTCCTCCAGACTGCCACTGCATCTGTTCATTAGCGTATCATCACCTAATGAATTGGCATGTTGTAATAGCTGCTGTCTTCCTTAAACTCCTGGTGGTAGTAACCCAGCTTTAATGAATGATGTCTTCAGATTTGGAACACAGAAAATATCGTGTTCGGTTTCGAATGTTCCCATGCTCAAGATGAAACATAGCAGAAACTTTAGCAGAATTTACAGTATAATTAACATTAGTATTATTGATGTTTGTTCGCGCTTTCAGACCTTTGGCAGTTTAACCCGCCAAATTAGGATGTCTTCTAGATAATAAATCGCTTTAGCCTCTAACAAGTATTTGATTCACTACACTAGTTGAAACCAATCTGTGCGCGATCATTCACCCGTTGGATATACTCGGGAGATTGATTTCGACAGCTTAATCGTATTGCTATGTAAGCCTAATGTATTATTCGACTGACAGTATTATATAATCTCTGACAATATTATTCACCTTCGGGGAATATTAACAGTTCCTTTAGGACGTGGCGCTCTATCTATATAAACAGAGTTATGACTTAAACTACTCACAACGATATGGCTCAGTTACAATTCACATATATGGCGCATTCTTTAGGAAATGCTTCGTTATCAGTCTCACTCATACACAATGCTGCACAATACTGCACACTGATCTGCCGATCTTCACTGATTTTAGTCACATATAAAAGGAACACGGACCGAATCATGTAGGGTCTATCAAATAACATTAGATTCACTTCAAACCACTCAACATAGGTCGCAATCATTTATCTGTAACCTTTCTCTCTTACCTTCGGTATATCAAGAATATTGGGTTTTCGGGGTTATTTGTCGTTATTCCAAATATAATAATTCATCAACCATATTATGAAGAACTGACAGTAAATAGCAGTATAACAATATAAAAGTATGCACAGTGTTACACAGTATGCAGTGTATGCAGTACTGCAGTATGCAGATAACGGATATATGTCCTTATAATTAAGCCTACTAGTGTAAGGCTAAAGCAGATTAGCACAAAATACTCCAAAGCCGTTCTTCCTGGCTTAGAATAACCAACACTGAACACTGATAAGAATAACTATAAGAATACCAGCTACCCTTATTCTACAAAGATCTCACCCACCACAGAGAATGAGCATACAGATAGGAAATTCAGTTCAGTAGATCTGTGATAGGTCAAAATCAAAACCAACTCAAATCCTATTGGCAGATACAGAAAGCAGGGCTATGGGGCAACGTGGCAATATCAGCCGTTAGCCGTCGTCATGGTAGCGACACTGTTTTCAAGAGTATCGAGCTTTTTACGTCACGAAATTGTAGATTATGTCCTCTAAAGTACAAATACAGAAGAAATGGCTTTTATGTCCTCCAAAACACCAGTACAGCAAGGACACGGCCTTTTTATGCCTGGTAAACCAACCACAGAGTACTTTACGGGGATAATAACCGGCTAATAACGCAAAAGCTTTTACACCGCTCCCAGAAAATGGGATTTAAGTCTATAAAATATAACAAATCACAGTTTCTAAAATATAAAGATACTCTAAACAGTTAGTCTTTCTTACGCAGATGGCGTTTACGCAGTTTTTGAGGCTAGCAAGAGTCCTTTTCTCTTTGGGGCGAGCCACTTTACTAGGAGGGCTATAAATCCTGGGTGAAAGGTGCAATATGATGAAGGTGTAGGATTATGGTCGGGGTATCCGCCGTTTCGATATGCTTCTCCTCGAGCTGATTTTCCTCCGCTCGTAGCTGGATACGTTCATCCAAAACTCTCGCAGAGAATAGGGTTTTCTAAGCTTGATATCTTCTTAGAGATTCGAGATTTCCCAATCGAACTGAGATAAGGCCAATTCGTTTATCGATTGGACTTACTGTTATAACTTACGTTTATCTGAACAAACGCAGGTTTCTTTTTTGATCTTTATAGAATAGCGTTTAACTCGTTTCGTACAACGCTCTCCTTCACCTTGATGAAGGGTTGTATCGCGTTAAACGGGAACGACCATACGGTTGGATAGTGATATTAGGTGTCCGCGTCACAATCCGGCTAGGTAAGATGGGCGGCTAGCTAGAAATCACTGTCGGAGTGTTACCGATTAATTGTTAGGGTAGCACTAGATCTTTGAACAGTGAATACAGTCCGCGAGGATCCGCGACACCACCAGGATCGCAGGTCTGAGGTCCAACTAAGGAATGAGGAGGTTTGACCGAGTATTCAGGGACTCTGATCGTAGGTTTACTCCAGGATCGTTCGAGCCGAGTGAGCATAGGTGATACGTCAAACAAGTTTCGCTCGAAACTCCAGTAAATATAACGAGCACAACTGTGTTTAACACAACGTTTCCGTGGATGTTTATGTCTTTCCGTTTATTAGTTGGGTCTAGGGCATTTATCGTAATAATACCAAAGACGCACGTCTGGTAGGGGAAACGCGGATGATATTTATTTGTTGTTACAATGCTTCTATCAAGAATACCAAATATATGTTGGAGTTACCGCGTTTATTTGTTTCTTTAGTGTCTTTTCTTTCGAGTCGATTTCGAATAGAATTTTCGCATTCGAATTTCAGTTTATGGTTCCGACTCCGCTGGGCAGGATATATAGTCGACATAGTCCGTATTATGTAAATCGATAGGATGACCAGTAGTTAAGAAGACCATATACGTACCATTACGCTGCGTATATCGAGCAGCGAATTTTCTATAGTCCAACTCGCGCGAGCTGCTCTTGGGACATTGGCGGTTTGATATAACGACCATCGTCCTCCGCAGCAGTTGGACTAACGTCGCCGCGTATTAAGCTATCAACAAACGCTTGTAAAAGTAGAGTATATCGCTCCCCGATACTAAGACCATCTTCTATCAACTCCGTCATATCTGCTATATATGAGTTTATCCATATTATAATGAGTTTATATTTAGGCGAGTGGGCGTCGCTGCCTACCCCAATCAACCCCCGGACAGTACGAGATCCTCAGCACCGATGTGTCGTCGCCGCTGTACTTTCGCCAACGACGTAGCCGCACAACGACAACGACAACCGGCACAAGTCACTCGACTGTCCGTCCCAAAGGCTTAGATACACCTCAGGTTCTTACTGGAGAGTTAGGGTTACTTTCACAATTGCGACTCGCTACTGTAAACACACCTTAGTAGTAACATTCGCCTATAAACTCACAAATACCACACACACAACTTGTCACAAATTACACACACTCGGGTCACTTGTCCGTTAGTCAATGCCTTCCAGAATGTCACTGTATTATTATGTATCCTTGGATACTATCAGTGCACTATTTATTCCCTATGCTATTCAATGGGACAAGCTTTCTATTGTTCTCTTAACTCAATTCTAATTCTAGCGTGGTTGTTGCTATGGTGACATTATGTAAAGCTAGCGGTAGAATTAGGGTAACTCCAATGCATACAGATCTGGGATGTTATTTAATAGTAATTCTTTAATAGTCAATGTCCTGTTTTATACATGACTTTATGAATTTTATCGGCTATTGACTATGTTTGGGAGACTTCGCACACTCATGCTCATAATAAGATAAATCTCCGCTCCCTTGATCTATTAATTAATGGAATTTTGGGAATGTTATAAATTGCGTAAAAATGGCAATTTATTAAATTCATTAAAAGGCATGAATTTAAATTTATTCCCTGAAATTTTATTATTTGATAATTAAATTGACATATTTTGATTCTAGAACATGTCTGGGGACACAAGATCCTTAATTCTATGACAATTGTCTTTTTAAGAATATCGGTAAATGCTACGATATCTTAATTGACTAGAATTGTTGAAGGATCTGAATATTACAGATATGCAGATATAGCTACTATATGTATTATTATATACGGTATGAGAGCAATATCGCACGAAGCAATGTCAGTGTGAAGAGGCAAGTCGTTTCCAAGGTCTACCCAGAGCTTGGTTTAGCCGAGACACGAGGATCTGAACTTTGCATTCCTAATACTCTGCCTACCAATAATACTTAAATATAGTAGTGGCTTTATTGTACTTTAATAAGTACGGACATTTCATCTTACTGTAGTCACGTATTTATAATATGATACGGACAGTAAGGAAAGAGGAAAATAATTATTTCTTGCCGTCGCCTTAAATATAATATATACGTAATTAAGTAATAAACGCGAATATATATTGCACTAATCTACTAAATAATCGCTAAAATAACATTCTACTGAATAAAATTAAAGAAAACGATTATAATAAAATTACATAGTAATACATACAGAAATATAAAAATAATAAAATAATATAAAATAATAGAGTCACGCACCCACTCCATATGTTGTTACGTTATGGAGTCCCTAGATGTTTGAAGGATTAGGGAGGTGGTCGTGGGAAGAGAATCTTGCCTTCCACAGTTTCCGGAGAGTCCTCCATTCCCTTCCGGTAAACACAAACGACCGACTGGGTGATTGAGTCGCTGCATCCCGAATACAATTCCAGGTTTCCTCTTCGTCCTGGAATAGTGACGATAGAAACATCGCTCTAAGTACACGACGGCCTTACAAAGCCGATTCCAGGAGCTATAGTGGTCCGTCGCTCCCTGCAGGAGAGGTGAGAGTCCCTGCGAGACGTCTGATGTTCTAGAGCTCCAATCGCTCTCTCTGATCTTCATGAAGGATCCACTCGCGGTGGGGAGGTCCAGATCCACGGCGTCGTCCCTGGCAATATGTAATACCGACAGATCTATCCCGGGTTCAAATAACTCCGCTCCACCCGTCCGGGTTTTAGGTTTAACTTTCTCCGCTCCCTTGGCTGGTCTAATCTCAGTCGGAGTAAGATGGGGAGGCCATTCATCCTCCTTACTCAGGAAGTCGGGTTCACCTAACCGGTCTGTAGTATCTGTCAGTTCTTGAGGAGTTGCTCCTCTGGAAGCGATGTCAGTTGGATTAAACTTCTTGGGGCAATATCTCCATTGATCTACATTGGAGCTAATATCGTCATTATCTGAGGAGTATATGGTGTTCCCTCAGTTGGGTCGTCTCCCTCACTAGTATCATCTTCCCATTCACTCACCTGGCAGACGCGATCTTGAAGCAGTCTTTCTCTGAGCGTTCTACGGGAAGGTCCAGTAAGGTACCAACCTACTCTAGTTCTTACCGCATAGGTCTGAAGTGGTTGCGGTTGAGTAGGTCGTTTCTCTAATGTCTCCAGCGCCTCATGCGCGTTTTGACCGATTAATATTTGTACTCCAGGATAATCGGTGTCGAATCTAGGGATGTTAAGTTGTTGGGCATGATCATCTTCGTCCCAATTATAAGGTTCCACTTGGGTGGTAGCGAAGTTCTTTATTGCCACCATTTTTACTGACCTTATACTGTATTCTCCTAGTTTATCCTGTGGAGTGGACAACTCACCTATATAATAGTCGGCAGCTACAGTAGAATTCCAAACCTGCATGATCCCTGACATGTTTAGCTTGGTTCGGAACTTGGGTTGTCCAGCAAAGATGACTTCGGCTAGTTCTTTATCGATGAATGTTCCTGTGCTACCGGAGTCCAGGAGGGCGTTCACTATATAGCTCTTCTGAGGTCCGTGGACCCGTAACTGGACTACAGGAAATTCTCGGATTCCTATATTGGAAGTTGGCGCTTTCCAAGATGGTTGTTGATCTGAAGTAGTTAGGGTGAGGTCGCTGTCTGTGTCTTTCTCATACATGAGTGCTCGATACACTGCGGTGGTGTTTATTACGTAACAGGATTCGTTTTCGTCGGAGAACTCGTCCGTATAGAATCCTTCCATCTCAGATTGATCAGTGTCGTTCACATCACTGAATTGGACATGTAGTTCGGACTCACTTACCTGACTCGGGCTGTTTCGTTCGAATTCCGTGTGCAACAAGATATGATGTTTTGCGCCGCACTTTGCACACCTTGCGTCGGAGTAACAGGTTCGCCGTTGGTGTCCTCGTCTGAGGCAATTATAACACAACCGCTTATCCCACATGACTTCACGTCTATCCTTTAGTGATTTCCTCAGGAATTTATCACACGCATTTAAACGATGGGGCCCGTCGCACAGCACACATTTCGGCTTGATGTTACTTACTTTAACCTGTGCTATGTGGTGCACACTTGTTCTTTCCTCGGGCTTTCTCACCTGAATTCTTTTAGGAGACGTAAGAAGGGTTTTTTGTACCGGTTCCCTTCTGTCATTGGGTCGAGACTCGGATTTACTTACCTGATCTTTAGGCATTTTATTAACATAATAAGATCTGTCAGTGTCTTTCCCGCTGTCCTCTCCTTGAGAAGTTTGGCTTTCACCGTCGTCGGTATAACATACTGGTGTTACCCTTCTCCTAGAAATGGGTTTCTCACTTACCTTACTTTCCGCTGTCTTCTCTCTGGACTGCTTTATGAGCTGTAATTTCACCTCGCTATCCAAGAATGACATGAGATCAGCCATGGTAGGGTCTCGTTGTTGTTGTTCCATCATATATAACACCTTCTTGTCCCAGCGTGTACCTACTCCACCCTTGGGCAAAGTAGATGCTAAGGCTCCTACAACCATAGAATTCTGGTATTCATGAGACTTACCTAACCAATCTAGTTGTCTACAGATCTCCTGAATCTCATCGGAAAACTCTATAATCCCGCTGCTAAGAAACTTTCGGGGCGCCATTAATTTCGCATATAAATACCTAGCTATGTTAGTCCTATTACCATACCTGATGTTTAGTGTATCCCAAACTTGTCTTAATCCATCTGGATGTCCAATAAATTTTAACGCCATTGACTTGGGAGGTCCTTCCAAACATTCGATGAGGAATCTAAGTTTCTCTCCGTTAGATAGTACAGAGTTCTGTATGTTATCTTTGTAATATTCATTAAAAGGTAACCATTTCATCTCATCTCCATTGAACTTGACGATCTCTCCAACCTTTACCGCTTGTCGGGCTTCGGTTCTAGCCATTTGGCGTGTAAAACTTTCTTGAGCCATCGCATTATCGAATAGAGAATTATCGGTATATAAGTTTCTCGGATTATTATCAAGTCTAGATGAGATATCATTATCAACAGGTTTATAATTACCCTTAATAGGGTTCACTATAGGAGTTTCTATTTCGCTAGCAGTATAGATGCGTGTAGGCTCCACACCTTGCGCATGGGATACTTCAGACCTAACGGGTTGACACATTGTTACAGGGGGTGGTGGTATACCCTTTTGTAAATTGACTAATTTATCGCGTTCTAACGCGATACTTTGCTGCACCTTTTGCAACTCTAACCTACTTTCCCTTACTGTTCCCTTGAGTTGCTGAACAGTCTCTTCCATTTCCCGGACCTGCTGAGAGGAGAACAAACAGTGTTCCCTCAGCTGCTCGAGCAGGAGACCCATCTCCCGTCGTCCCTCAGCTACCCACTCAACCGCCGAAGCGGGAGTCGCCAACGTTGTAGCGGGCGAGCGAGAGACGACGGGCGATAAATTCTTAATATCTCGCTCGGCGTCCAGGATGGGTTCGGACTCGGGAACAGTCCTACTGGGCACAGGTAGTTTAGTACTGTGCAAAGGGAATCTAGAGGTGGTTTCTGGGAGCACAGGTGTCTCTAGCACCGAAGGGGTGTCTTCGAGAACAGGCCTAATTATTTCAGGCTCATCTGTTATAGTAGGGAGTCTTTCTACTGTAATAATTTGGTCTGTGGATTCTGTACCACAGAGAGTTCTGTAATACGCTAGATAGTCTGCACTATCCAGATGCATTCTCACCTCAGGAGGTACCCTCCGCTTGAGCATCCGTCTACGTCCGCTTGAACGAGATTTATTACCTCTACCTTCGGGATCTCTTATATCACCTTCATCGGAGGAGGCAAATCCCTGTCTTCCGATTTGTCTCCTCAAGTCTGCTTCTGCCACTGCCTCTGCCGCTTTTCTTTCCGCTTCTGCTGTTGCCATTGCCTCTGCCACCTTCCTTTCAAGACACTGTCCAAGTCTAATTTTGTTTGTACAGTTGAATGCCTACTGCTATATTACAGTTAAAGCAAGTCTAGTAATTCAGTATCACTGCTAGCCTAGTAATTAATTACCGATACTGCTACTCAGTGTAGTGTGATATATATAATATATTAGAATACCGGTATGCTTATAGTATATATAACTATATAAGTATTATTACAGACTAGGTTTATCACAGAATACCGGTATAATTTTAGCACAAATATATATAGATATATAATAGGCCTATCAGGGAATACCGGTATACAGCTTACAATTTGTAGTATATATAATTCTGGACTAGAATTAATTACAAGTACCGGTATAATTTCAGCCTAAATTTATAGAAATAAAGATAATAGGCCTATCGTAAATACCGGTATATCAATTATTTTAAATAATTGAATTTCTGAATTTTAGGGTTACTTGGTTACTTTACTTACTTTATTACCGTTATTTGAGCAGTAATCCAACTGATATTGAGACCTAATGGTTGTATGGTAGGCCTACTATTTATAAATCGTTAGATTTGATTTATAATATATATATACCCGTTTTAATGGGTTTTGTCAATGTTGAAATAAATGTTATTACTTCTGGGGAGTAATCACTACACAAAGCGTTGCGCTTTCAGTGAAGTGTTACTTATAGGACACTAAAACAAATAATGCTAATTTACCTAAGTTACTTAATACTACAAATTACGTACAATTCGGGTGAGATTACAATCTCTAAATAAACACAAAAAATTTACAAAAACACAAAATACGAATTTTTAGGGTAATTTTACAAGAAGTCTACAAACCAGCCTAACAAAGGGTTAGAATCTGGTTATTACAACGGACAGGGTACTACGGTATTTGAAAATAATAAGTAGTAGTAAATACACTGCGTTGTCCAGATAGGAAAATACAACCGCCTGACGACCTATAGCCGTATCGATATAGGTACTACGTTATGTATCACGGAGTGTCCCTACCTAGAAGTTAATAGAGCTAATCGAACGTGCCTATCAACCACTTTACAACACAAATATAATGTCTACACTAATTACTTTCGGAAAGTACTGTACACTAAACCCTAAATTAGCTACGAGTACTTGTACAACATATAATCAGTAGTTAAATATACTTGAACAGCTAAAAGAACCACGGCATCTGCTGGAGTGACTGGTGCACAAAATCACCAGTCTTTACCTACGCCAAGCAGCCCGTGTAGTACCGGGGTTAATTTAACTATAGCGGTATGTATAACAAACACAATTACTGTAGGAACAAACTTGGGGAATGAATGTTGCGAATAATCGCATAAACTCTGGTTAATAAATATTACGCTACGCGTACAAACCACTCAAACAAAATGCAGACCAAATACCGACAGACTACCAACAAGCCTAAATAAACTACAGGACATGCAGACTCCGAAATGATTAGGTAGTATGCGTTCTAACCCAGTAGTATGACTTATTCTTTAGTTGGGGGTTTACCTTACAGCATTCGCTGCCCCTACTTCCTAACCGTTCTTTATCGGACAAGTGATCTACACACACTGCAATCCGTTCAGACCTAATAACAGCCAGACAACTATCCAGCCTACAAATTATCTAAATAATATTATACGCTACCCGTACAGACTTACACAAACAAAGTACAGACTAAACGATGGCAGACTACTCTCAAGCCTAAATAAACTACAGGACATGCAGACTCCGAAATGATTAGGTAGTATGCGTTCTAACCCAGTAGTACGACTTATTCTTTAATTGGGGGTTTACCTTACAGCTTTTGCTGCCCCTACTTCCTAACCGTTCTTTATCGGACAGGTGATCTACACACACTGCAATCCGTTCAGACTTAACAGCAATCAGACAACAGCTCAGCCTACAAATTGTCTGTACAATCTGATCAGGCTTACACGCCTTCTGTTCAATATTGACCTACAAATAAATAAAACTGACAGAAATAGGCCTAAGTAAAATCCCAATAAAAACCAGGCGTCCCCGATTAATTATTAAGACCTACCGGCTTATAATTATCAAAATCGAATAATACTAATGTACTTATACTGGAAGTACCAGTTAGGACAGTTGGGCCTACGGACCTACAGAAGTACCGGTTCTGGCAGTTGGACCTACGGGCCTACAGCAGTACCGGTTCTGGCAGTTGGGCCTACTGACCTACAGAAGTACCGGTTCAAGTTTACCGGTTGACCGGTATTTTCAACTTTATTGCTTACTGCAATAAAGAAGCTATATCCGTTATTGTTCTTACCAGAACAATATTAAACTATATTTAATCCCTACACTGCAATACAGACTAAATATCCGTTATTGTTCGCGCTTTCAGACCTTTGGCAGTTTAACCCGCCAAATTAGGATGTCTTCTAGATAATAAATCGCTTTAGCCTCTAACAAGTATTTGATTCACTACACTAGTTGAAACCAATCTGTGCGCGATCATTCACCCGTTGGATATACTCGGGAGATTGATTTCGACAGCTTAATCGTATTGCTATGTAAGCCTAATGTATTATTCGACTGACAGTATTATATAATCTCTGACAATATTATTCACCTTTGGGGAATATTAACAGTTCCTTTAGGACGTGGCGCTCTATCTATATAAACAGAGTTATGACTTAAACTACTCACAACGATATGGCTCAGTTACAATTCACATATATGGCGCATTCTTTAGGAAATGCTTCGTTATCAGTCTCACTCATACACAATGCTGCACAATACTGCACACTGATCTGCCGATCTTCACTGATTTTAGTCACATATAAAAGGAACACGGACCGAATCATGTAGGGTCTATCAAATAAAATTAGATTCACTTCAAACCACTCAACATAGTTCGCAATCATTTATCTGTAACCTTTCTCTCTTACCTTCGGTATATCAAGAATATTGGGTTTCCGGGGTTATTTGTCGTTATTCCAAATATAATAATTCATCAACCATATTATGAAGAACTGACAGTAAATAGCAGTATAACAATATAAAAGTATGCACAGTGTTACACAGTATGCAGTGTATGCAGTACTGCAGTATGCAGATAACGGATATATGTCCTTATAATTAAGCCTACTAGTGTAAGGCTAAAGCAGATTAGCACAAAATACTCCAAAGCCGTTCTTCCTGGCTTAGAATAACCAACACTGAACACTGATAAGAATAACTATAAGAATACCAGCTACCCTTATTCTACAAAGATCTCACCCACCACAGAGAATGAGCATACAGATAGGAAATTCAGTTCAGTAGATCTGTGATAGGTCAAAATCAAAACCAACTCAAATCCTATTGGCAGATACAGAAAGCAGGGCTATGGGGCAACGTGGCAATATCAGCCGTTAGCCGTCGTCATGGTAGCGACACTGTTTTCAAGAGTATCGAGCTTTTTACGTCACGAAATTGTAGATTATGTCCTCTAAAGTACAAATACAGAAGAAATGGCTTTTATGTCCTCCAAAACACCAGTACAGCAAGGACACGGCCTTTTTATGCCTGGTAAACCAACCACAGAGTACTTTACGGGGATAATAACCGGCTAATTACGCAAAAGCTTTTACAATGTTTCTAATGAAATCTTTTAGAAGGGGAATTACAATAGGTCGAATTTGCACCATCCTATTGTCGCCATCTATCCAAGCACCAGTGACCCGATTGGTCTGCGTTCCTGGGTGGAGTAATTCGCGCAAACCAGGTTAAGTACAACTTCAGTGAGTTTACAAACACTAACAAAGGTGTCCGTAGGGAGAACACTGATATTTTGTCTATGCTTATCTTTACAGCTTTTCTATCCAGAATCATCAGTTCCTGGATTTGGGTAAACTGTCACTCAGGTAGCAATTGCATCAAATCCTGATGTACCCTAACTGCTTCCAGGAAGTCACCAACCGCCCCTCCATCTGCTGGTACTGCTGGTCCCCTGTAACGTTTTTCGATCATATATCCATGGCGAAGATCGATATCCATAACAACTGTTGGTGTGTAAATCGAATCTATATTTGAAACTGTCAGAGGGAATTCCAATAATAGCCATTGTGCTTCTGGACAACCAAGAGATCTTACTTGCTGTGTTATTTGTTTGGATTCCTGTTGTTGGTCTTTATTTTCTTTATTAATATGTTGGCCGGTTATTTTAATATTTTAATATTCCTGGGCTGTGACTTTAATGGCATCCTGTTTATTCCCAGAAGTTAAATACAGGCTGCATTTCTCATCCGAACCATCTTCATATTTAGTGACGTAATCCGCTGAGGTATGGTGATCCGTTAATAAAGCATTGTCATTTGATTGATGCAATGCAAACAATGAAGGAAAACATGGAGAAAATGCCTCATCTCCATCGGTTGGATACGTATGTCGACCAGCAACTAGAGGGGGGAGAAGTCTGATGGGTCTACCTCACCGGGGATCTCGTTCAGCTAAGATAAGCCAGATAAGCTTCTAGGGCCTCATTCGAATGTTTCAGTGGAATGATGTCATAGCTGTATCCTTCCTGCGTACTAGTTTTACGGTACCTACATACTCTTCTTTTGACACCTGGCCCCTTCCACAGAGCAGCTATGTACTTGTTTTTTTATATTTGACAATATTTGTTCCAGTTGTTCCCTGTCTCTTATTATACCTAACTGATGTGGTCAATGTCGCCTAGAGGTTTTTCGTGCGACTTTTCAATGTACTAAATTATGTATTCATGGGCTCGCTGGTTGGCACGAGTATATAGCATCATGGCTGACTGAGTTATTGAATGTTGTAATTCAGGAGAATCTACAGCAGCTGATAGTAGCTTTTGCACCTGCTTCCAAATAGGTGCAACTCCTGGATGCGTATCCATGTCGATAGTATGTGTATAAAAATATGTTGGAGGACCTTTTTGTTAGCAAGAACATTCGATAATTCCAACACATTTCTATCACTATCAGTTTGATCAAAATTAAGTTGGCATTTGGCTTTGATGTTTGGAATGGTGGAGGACTTGCTAAGAAGGGCACCGAGCCCTCGTTTCATAACATATCTCAAGTCCATATATTGTAAATTGCAGTTCATCAGGGCATTGAATACAAAGACAAGGTAATTCGGATCAGTAGATGTAAGTGAATGGCCACTTAACAGGCCACCCACCAAGGGTGCGGTTCAGGTGATTCTTCCGGATTTACATTACTTTCACTATCTAACAAGTGATCTGTAGCTTCTGTTGGAGGTCTGGGAGTTACAAGAACATTCAATGATGACATTTGATCCCAATGTCTACTACACATAGCCGCTGTACATTCCCCTCTCTGGGCATCTATGAGTTGACTTTTTATTACAAAGTGCATTTGTCAGCAACAAAGTACAGCAAAGATAGCCCGAACCACGGAAATCTTTCGTTAGGGGATACAAATGTTTTTGGCACTTTGTTTGGATTTCCTCCCATGTACTTACTGTAGGTAATCATCCTGCACCTTTGATTGTATATTGGTGATGGATTTACAATAGTAAGCGTCCACTTTCTATTTATCAACACAGTATCTGCGTGAGTAGCTCTCTGCGGGATTATAGATTATAGGGCGTCGGTGTTATAGAATGGTTGAAGGAATCAGCGAAATACTTATGTATGCATCCGCCCTTCCTCATAAACTGTATGTCCCTCTCCGAGACGTAATGGGTGTCGCTTTAGAGTCCTAGACACTATATCGCCATCGGTGATGAAACATGTTGACCGATGATTCTATAGCCAAATAATATTGTAGGATTATCCGTGGAGGCGAGATAATCGCCCAATATACGCACCCTCTCCATTTCAACTGTGGGTCGATTACGCAAAAAGTGGCCAAAATTGTGTCAGACGTAATTTCGCCATTCCATGAGCCATAACTCAGCAGAAAATAACCCAAACCATATAAACCTAAATATATTCCGATAGAGCGAATTTTCGCACATTTTGTGGCATTGGTTTTAAGCAATTTGACATATATTTTCCTTGGATTACAAGCACGAAATGGACATATGATGCGATGTCCGATGCTAAGTTTTTGAGATACAAACGATCATAACCAAATGTCAGTAAGAGATACTTCCAGTAAACTATATATCAGCTTAAAGCTTATTTCATGATCTACAATCCAGTACTAGTCGTTACTGGGGTACACTTCTTTATAGTTTTGTTTTTGGAGGAATGAAAAATGCTACATGTTCGTTTTTATAAATTTTTTAGGTGTTGTAACGCTTGTTTTTGAAACATAACTCTTTATTGTGAAATGTGTTTGTTTCAAGGTAAGTATTTTCCGAAAGATCATTTTTTTGGCTATCCATACATATACGAATGAACGTTAATCGATAAGTCCAGCAGAAATTATGCCAAAAAGTTTGCCAAGTAGTTTTTTAACGTCATTGGAAATGTCCATCTTGTAACGCCCTTATTTTTGCTCTAACTTTTCTTCCACAAATCGGATTCACTTAATGTAAAGTTCATTTATACCGCTTCTGAAAGCGCTATCTAATGATATACAAGGTCAAGCTTTCACGTTAACTTAATGAGATTGCTAAGCATGTCCACAGTTGTCCTGCATGTAACGGTATGTTACATAACGGTACCCATTGTAACGCTGTCTCACTTGTAAAGCATGCACAGAAAGATGTAACGCAAATAAACTGTCGTTACAAATGAGACATAACGCATGTTTAAACAAGGAAATTTATATGAGATAAAGCGTTACCGACGAGACATACGTTTTTCGTCCATAACTTTTTTACTATTGGTAGAAAAAATAAACCACTATGAAATTTGAAATTAGCACGCTAAGGGCTTTTAGAATATGTATGATTTGATAGGGTTTGAGAAATTTTATTTTTTATTTTTTTAACCTGGAATTTGGCCATTTTTTGCGTAATCGACCCTGTGATTCAAACCTGTTGATGTTAGGGGTAGCTCCTTCTCCATATACGTCCGTATATTTGCTCCTCTTACTCTCCTTATAATCCCAACTTAGGTATGAGATATAGCTGGTTCCAGTTTTGAGCGTGTTATACTCCACGTGGGTTTGTCTGAGTTCTCAATTACCAAATATTCAAGTTTATTGAGTTTATTAAGTTTATTGAGTTTATATTAAGTTTATTCAAGTACTGCGTGCCGTGCCAGTAGCAGAAAGCTGCCTGTGCAATTACTTTGGACTCAGGCAGGTGAGTCAAACTGTAAGGCCTACAGAGCTAACCAGTACTGTACCACCAGTACATCAAATCACCAAATTATAGAGTGTGCTATTGGCACCTAGTATATTTACTTGCGCATACTGACAAACAGCATCAGCTCGCACCTACAAGAGATACAGGTTGACCCGGGTTTTTCCTGTCTGAATCTGAGATATTTGGTCCTAAATTTTATGGCGTCCCAGGACGGCGTCACGCTTCACCCTGATCTAAGGAACTTACGGCGGGCAATGGCAGCCTTCATCATGATCTTCTCCATGTGGGCATATCCTGGCACTAATAAAAGTTTATTCACCCATTCAGGATGGTCACTAAGCAAGTTTAAGGCAAGGGACATAGGACTCCCATCCATTACCATAGCCACCCACTCCCTACTGCAGCTCGGGTCACAGACACCACTATTTTGCATTGTCCTCTCCATTATAGACTCCACAGCAGCATACGAGCTCGGATCGCCTTCAATGGGTGAATGGACCTGTACATCCGTAAACAGTGGACCAGGGGTGGCTTCAATGGTGCCTCGATCCTCCAACAATGATATGAGTCTTTCATACGTTTTGTCATTGAATATCGTTGATTATGACTTGAGGTGACCCTTCAGGACAGATAATTCCGACAGGACAAACAGGGAATGAATCGAACTAAACAATGTTTTGTTTTGGTTCAAAAATGAGTCTAGTGTGCTATCTAATTTTTCTCCAAGCTCTAAATGTTTCATGTTCATCTGTTGGTATTTATGTTTTGGTGGGTGATTAATCGAAAGGACGGTTGTGACCTTTGATACAGGTAGCGGTAGATGTTTTTGATTATATACATGGTACGTTTTACCAACAAACTGCATGTTGTCAATTAGTACTGAAATATCTCCATCCCCAAATGATTGTTGAGTATTTGCTGAATATTTCAGCATCCTAGTTACCGTCATGTAACTGAGTAACACACTACATTCTCCAAAGTTGCTAGTTTACCATTATATTTGGAGTGTATAGAAGATAATATAAGTTCATATAATTTGACAGCAATAGTTTTAGATCTTTTCGTTTTAGAGGTCGTCAAATCTTTATTGTCCACACCAGTCAGGTCATACAAAAAATCCCGCACGTCACCTTCCCGAATCACCTTGTCTGGATCATATTCCAACAAATCATTTAAATCGTAGCGCGATCTGCTCAACTGGGTGGCACAAATTTCTCGCAGCTTGCTTCCTGGTGATTTAGATCCAGCAGCCACGGTATTATTACAGGTGGTGACTGGAGGGGATTGTGATACAGTAGAAAATATGCTATCAACGAAATTACAGAAACAAATAGCTCAACAAGATCTTGTAGATCCCTTCTTTATCATTTAATTTAATCTAATCACACCAATAGTTTAGGCACATATTATGCCAATTTTAGCCAATTTGTTGGATAATCTACATATTCAAATTGTACAGGCACGAAGTAAAGGAAATTTCTTAATATTGGGTGATTTAAACGGACAAATGGGAACAAGGAAGACGACACCGCATATACTGTAAGTCACAACATTATTGGGCAATACAATCTGACAGATATCAACCAAAATGGAAAAATACTGCTGGACTTCTACCAGGCTTCCAATATAGCCATAGCAAATACATTCTCCAGACATAAAGGTACTATTGCATATTGTTTGAAGTAGTTTTTGGTCTGTATTGACATGAAAATGATCAGCACCATGTAATTACAGTTTGCATCTCTCAGCTGCCCACAGAATAGCCAATAACCCTTGCTCACAAACAGCCCACCTCGTTTCAGCATCATTCAAAAATCGTGATCCACATATGATGATCATGCATCATATAGAAACCAAGGCTGTTTTTTCATTTTTTTTTTAAGCCTGTTATAACGTCATTAAATCCAAATAGTTGTCCCCATCATCACATTTGATATTGTTTGGTATTCGGATGGGATCCAGTGTTTAAAATCAATATATTAGAATCAACTCCACTTTACAATTTTTTCATGAAAGAGGGATTGGCTGATAATAATAAAGACGGTGAGGGATTGTCTGATAATAATAAAGACAGTGAGGGATTGTCTGATAATGATGGACTATGCGATATAGACATTGGTCTGGAATTGTTTGATAAATACAATTTTGGAGGGGGAACTTGTGATATTATTGACTTTGGTGACGATGATTTTGGAGGATGATTTTTTTTACTTTACTTTACTTTTTTTGATAATAATGAAATTGTAGGACATACTAAACTAGCTAGCTCCAGAAACTACGTTTGCGTGGTATAAAACTCGTGAAAAGGAATACCTTCCATTATTTACTAAGGATGGCTCATTAGTTTATTGTACCAATGTCAGTGGACTTATAGGGTAATTTGGGGCCATTTGATCCTAATGACTGGCATGGTGTTTATTCATAGACTCCTCAAAAATACGCCTCAAAGCTGTACTCTTACATAATGGAAATATCTTTGCTTCTATCCCTTTGGCTCATTCAACTCACTTAAAAGAGACCTATGAAAGTATGGAGGTCTTTACTAAAATCAAGTACGCTGATCATGAGTGGTATATTTGTCATCATTTACTAAAGTTACCATCATGTTACTAAAGTTTACTAATATGTTATTGGGACAGAAATCAGGATTTACAAAGTTTCCCTGTTTTTTGTGTGAGTGGGATAGTAGGGATAGGGCAAGCCATTGGACAAAGAATATTTTGAAACAGCGAACTCTAACCCCTGGAGATAAAAATGTTATAAACCCCCGACTAATCCCCAATCCATCAAAGATACTGCCACCTCGACTTCATATCAAATTTGGACTAATGAAACAATTTGTAAAGGCCCTCAATAAAGAAGGTGACTGTTTCCAGTACATACAAGATAACACCCCCGGTTCCTTTGTTTTCTTAACAATATGTTTTTTATGTTCTTCTTTCCCGGCAGCGTATTTTAATAAATACGATTTTTGGAATCGCGAATTAACTACTTGCACATTGCAAGCAGCTCTCATAATAACAAACAAAAGCGGTACCGTCGGTGTGAAAAACTCAGAGCCCAATGCTGGGTAAGTGTGTATTCCAGCAATAAACGGGTTCAACCAGGAGTCTGTCACATCGTCATTCCTGTATCCTGCCAATCCAAGATCTACTAATTTATTGAAAGTTTTTTCTGTATATAAGTTTTTGTGTTCTATAAAATCAAACTTCCCAGAATCTGGATATTTTTTGTATCTACAAATAAACCCGCTTTTTTGCAATCGTGAGTCTGAAAAAGTTGAAATTTATTTAAAAACTCCCCATAATCATTAAAATCCCCAATTGCGTAATCTGTATTAAAATCTTCGTGGAACAGACTCTTGGATTGGCAGCAAACACGTTTCTGATGATCTAGAGTGGATTCACCCGGATGTAAGGATAGCCCCATATGAACATGGGGTTTGTTACCTAGAGCACTTTGGCTTTGGAATTCATACCTCCACCATATCCTTTTAATTTTGCCCATTGGCTCTTGCGGACTGTATTGGATCCAGTCTGCAACATGGCTCACAGTCCGATGCCAAGCCTGGGCGAGACGCACACCGTAACTTTCGAGTTTCTCTTGGAAAAACTCGGTGTGGCCGAACACTTCTTTAATTCTATTATAAAGAGGGGCGACGCCTGGTGTTTCCGAATCATTACAAGTGAATCTAACAAAATAATCCCAGGGTGCCTCCCTCGTCAGGGCTGCGAGTTCCTTTAATTTTCTACGAGAATCTGCCTCGTCAAAATTTATCTTATTTTCTTGCAACTTAAACTCAGCAGTTCTCTTGGTTAGAAACTCAAGCCCTTTAGTACGAGCTATAAACTGCTGCGAGTTTAACTTCCGGTTAAGTAGAACATCAAAAATAAACCCTACATAAGGCAGACACCTAGAAGTATGCAAACTCCAATCCCTTAACCTAATACCTAAATGGTCCTCTAGGGTCGCCACCACCATTCTGTTTGTACCCCTGTTTGAAAAGAGCAGGGATGGCAGAGCGCCCAAAACAGACCCATTTATCATTGCCCAAAAAATACGTGGAAAAAGAATGCCCTCAATTTGTAGCAATGACACAATAACATCAGGGTTTAATGAAATAATATGGCTTAGCAGTCTATTAACATTAGATTGAGCATAGGGTGCATGGACTCGGCGCAATGTTCCCAGCTGTTGGTTGAGGATAATATGGACTCTCGAGGAGATATTGACATCGTAGATGGGCACTTTCTGAGAATTGGATAAGAGAGTGGATGCATCGGATGGTACAGAACCACAGAACCAATGCTGGTGGCCTAACAGCCTAAGTATTGGCCTACTATGTACTGGCATTGATATAGCATAGAAGCAGCGACAGGTAGACAGACCTATGTTTACAAAGTACTTACGCTTACACCTAAAATCAAAGCAATTAATTACGGGGGGGGGTCATATTGACCCTTCCTTCTAAAATCTACAAATATTAACGAAAACGTCTGAGTTGTTGTTTGTACGTAGGTATCACTAGTCTGGATCCGCCCGAAAAAAAATTTCGAAAAAATGTACTGGGGTGGTAATTTGCAGCACCAAAATTACAAGTAGTGCACAATTTTCACAAAATTTGAAAGTTACATTTTTCGGCTAATTGTTTTTCAATACAGGTTTTCTGGGGCGCAAAATACATTGGAAAATATTTAAAAATGATATAATTACCTTAAATGGCTGTTTAGTCCCCTCTGTATAGGAAAAAAATGAAAAAACAATTAACCAGCACTTTTCAGTTAGAACACAAAATTTTTAATTCACTTATACGATGCAATAAATTCACATTTTCAGGTTTTCTAGGGCGCTGATTCTAATGGAATACATTTCAAATATGCCAGATCATTGCTACTTGTATTTTTCGGCATAATTTGGCAAATTTTGATGCTAGCACCAAATTTTGTACCCATCACCAAAAAGTACAAGTTTGCGATCCCCAGTGATGTTTTTATTGATTCCATCGGATTCAGGACCCTCATAAACCCGCATAACGCAAGAAACAAGATGATATTATCTACTGATCAATTTACTCATTTTCCAAAATTTGGTGCTGGCACAACAATTTTCACCCACTGGCGAAAAATACAAGTTTGAAAACTCTTATGAAATTTTTACTGATTCCATTGAATTCAGAACCCTAACAAACCGGTATAACGCAAGAAACAAGGTGACACAATCAATTGATATATTTGATGGTTTTCAAAATTTGGTGCTAGCACCACCACCCCGTGCCAAAATAGGAAATCAATTTTGGAAAATCACCATGGACCATGTTTTGCATGGTTATCTATCAGGTCAATACAAACCCAAAAATAGTATTTTTAAAATATTATGTCGTTTGGTTTTTGAGATATTGGCATTTTTCATTTTTTGAAAAAATACCAGCACTTTTCAAAATTATGTACCAGAAAAAATTAAATCACCATGACCAATTGTTATTTAAAAGTTAAATTCAGGTCAAGAGAAATCCAAAAATAGTATTTTTTAAATATTCTGTCGTTTGGTTGTATGAATGTATGAATAGGGTTGTGTTTAGAGTATAGGTACCAGTATAAAATTTATTACAGGTACCGCACCGGTAATTATATATATTGCAAATCTATACGGTAAACTACCGACAGACCGGTACGTTCCCAGCAGAAATGTCACAATATAAAAGGATGTTTGCAGGTTTGGCCAATTAAATGTCAGAACGCGGTTTGACATTGACAGTTTGATTCAGCCGGTAAACATATAGGTTTGTGCCAAAAATTAAATTAAATTTGGCGGAAAAACAATAATAATGACTTGGATTGATTATAATTTTTCCAGGGCAAATTTTCGACCGGTTGCGGAAGCGAACGTCTGTCCTACCCAGCGCATATACACTGGTTGATGACCAACTGACAAAAGACACTCGATATGCGAGGTAATCTAAAGTAAATTGATCGCAGACTACAGAGCTGCCGTAGTCCACTAATCACCAAGGCTGCTGAGCCAAGGAAATTGTGAAGAACTGTGATTTTATTTTAAATTCAAAAGTTCTTATTATCACGTTGGCTAAAAGAATCCTTTGTGAAGATTCTATAGCCGGGAAGGAAATAAGGAGGGCCGGTTGAGGTACTCCAAGTATTTCTTCCCCTGGGCCACGTGTAAGCCTTGACTGGGCTGATAATTCTAGAGCTCCTTTTATAAGGATGTCCAAACCTCCCAAACAGACTCCAGGCTCTCCCTGCACCTTAATATAAATACCCAAACTGCCAAACCCAATAGAGTTACCTGATTGCCAAAGGTACCTTGCTCGCTTGACCGCGAGTGAAGCCCCTCCCCACGGCGGAATAGAGTGACGGAAATATAAGTTGTAACCCACGATATAATAGAGAACGGACGACGGACCCGGTGACCTGGTGGATTGTTCTAGGCGCTGGTGAGTAATGTTGTCTGTTATTGTAGGATTGGGAACAAATCCCATAAGAACTTTATGAATTTTCCCAGTCAGTAGTTAGCAGTACTGCAGTATGCCTACATCGGTAGGCTACTCTCTGTGTTGCAGGAGTAGTGCAGTCGTGTCCTGTCACTTCTGCTGTCTGCTATCTGATGGATACCGGAAGTGTCATTTGTCATTTTACAGGCCACCAGGTGACGTCATAACATGCACAATGTCAATGGTAACCATTGTAAGTGGGCGGGGTGACACAATGGTAATCATAGTAAGTAGGCGGGGCAAGAGCCGTTCGGCAAATTCTTTATTTAACATGGTAGACTATGGCAGACGCTGTTTCATTTAAGTTGTTTACCTTACTACTTATATTCACACATCTCAAAAGTTAGGCGAGGCTACTAGTACATAAATCATACACTAAAATCATACATACTTCAACATTTTCGCAACTGGACAGTGGACAGTCGTACATAAAGTATCTCGACAATAATGGTGGGAGGTAGGGGAGAGGGTGATAAATATTTATATAGTTTAACAAAAACATACTGACGAAGAAACAGACAAACCAAAATACTATCGTAATATCGACAAGATCAGAATTTCCATAAAATTTCATGTCGATGATCAAAAAAAACAACTGTAAAATAATTTATTAATTTTTAAAACTTTTATTAATAAAATTAACTAACATTCATTGCAGCATTCCCAATGAACATGGCGGTAAAGTCATTGGATTTGAATGCATTTAATCTCAAATCTTTTCCGTCGGCATCCAATGGTTACGGTGGCCCAGAACGGCCAAGCAACTTTTTAAATGTAAAGTGTTCTTTTTAGTGTGAAAATGATCTTTTCAGTGTGAAAATGATCTTTTCATTGTGAAAGTGTAAATCTGAAAGTGCGAAAGTGTAAATTTGAAAGTGCGAAAGTGTAAATTTGAAAGTGAGAAAGTGTAAATTTGAAAGTGCGAAAGTGTAAATTTGAGAGTGAGAAAGTACATACATAACAGTACAGTCTGACAGTACCGTTATGCTAAAGAACGTTTCTGCTGCCACAGCTCTGACAGACTGACTGCACCACACAGTGCGCCCAGGGCGCAGGGTCAAAGACCAGCACACTACATGATGATATGACAAAGCAAATACTGATACCTGTATACATACCAGCGCCAGTGGGGATAGCTGGAGCAGCTTAGTCCAGTACTATACTGCAGCATGGGAAGGAGTTGTAGTGACATAATTCTACATTTGAAAGGGGTATATTCACACATATCTCAAAAGTTAGGCGAGGCTACTAGTACATAAATCATACACCAAAATCATACATACTTCAACATTTTCGCAACTGGACAGTCATACATAAAGTATCTCGATAATAATGGTGGGAGGTAGGGGAGAGGGTGATAAATATTTATATAGCTTAACAAAAATATACTAACGAAAAAACAGACAAACCAACATACTATCGTAATATCGACAAGATCAGAATTTCCATAAAATTTCATGTCGATGATCAAAAAAAATGCATTTAATCTCAAATCTTTTCCGTCGGCATCCAATGGTAGATTTGGAAGTACTAAGTCACATTCTATTACCCATACTTTGTTATTTGATAAGTTTCTGTGAAAATATATGGGCACTTATGATAAAGGCCATATATGCCTTTACATACCGCGCAATTACGTGTAGCTACAATATCAATCTAACATTTAAACAATGATATTATAAAATAGTTATATCATGTATAATATTATACTACAGTAATTTTAATATACTGACACTACAACAAATCCGCCTCCGCTTTACAGGTTTTGCTTTTTTTAAACCGCTATTTCGAAAATGACTGAAATTTACTTCCATGGTTCATGAAAAATTTCGTAACAATTTTTTTTTATTAAATAGCAATTATTATTATCATATGATAATATTGTTTGAAGGTCCTACCTACACTAACAAAATCGCTCTCATTTGACTAATAAATACGATTTGATAATTATCTTTGTTTACATCTAAAATTTAAATAAAATGTTTATGTTAATATTTCTTAAGTTTAATTTCAAATATAAAATATGCATTGAAAAATTTAATAAAAATTTATATTAAATATTATATAGTTATAATTATATATTTATTAGTATGGTTATTAAATAAATATAAAAATAATTTATATTTTAATAATGTAGTTAAAATTGAAATGTACAAAAATTAACTGAACTTACACCTCGCTAAGTGTTTGACATCGACAATGAAAGGTGTCATCTCTTCCACCAATGCTTCTATATTTACTTGAGGTAGAGGTTCCAGTGTTATAAGAATCCGAACAGGCTTCATAACGACGACTATTATTGGTAAGTTGTGAGACATATCGTCTCTCTATATGCAGGCTCATATAGACGGATCAAAGTTCCTACGCGTTGGAAGATTAGGTTGGAAGAAGTTTCTACTCTGGTCATTTCCATGATTAATCACGATGGACATCATGGATGATATCAAATCTCTGAAAAAAATTTATTTAAAATAAAATATATATTTTTCAAAAGTATATGACCATATAAGAAATTCCACAAATAATAGACGTGATATGATAAATAATAAAATATAACTTACAAAAATAACTTAGAAACACACGTATGCAAATTAAAAAATTTTCAAATTAAGAGTCTTTCCAAAAAAAGAAACTTCTATTTATAAAAAACTATCAAGATATGCTCTGTGGACTGCTCTGTGGAAATCAGAATGGGTTCCGTAAAGGTCGTGGGACCATGGAGCCCATTTTGGCACTTAGAAGGATAATTGAAGAATTATCAAAAAAGAAAGACAGGCATCTGGCTGTTATCTTTGTTGACTTCTTCAAGGCCTTTGATTCAGTCTCTCGGTCACGTATGTTCAGCATACTTTCATTATATGGGATTCCTGATGAAATTATTGCAGCAATCAGATCAGTATACGATGGTTCGACAACATTTGTGTCTACTGTTGACGGTGACACAGAACCATTTGAAGTGTTATGGGGCATCCTCCAAGGAGACACACTTGCACCATTCTTGTTCATTATTGTGGTTGACTATGTTCTACGCATGTCCTTAGATCATCATAATGATGATGGGGTGATGATAACTCCACCTACTGGCTCCAGAAGTCGAGGAAATCCTGCCAAGTACCTAACTGATCTAGACTTTGCTGATGACTTAGGAGTACTCTCAGAATCATTAGAGGGAGCCCAACGGCTCCTCAGCTCATTAGAACATGCTGCTTCTAGTGTTGGTCTTTTTATTAACTCCAGAAAGACCAAAATTCTGACAGTTAACTTTGAAAGTCCTCAGCAAGTCTCTGATCGGATGAGCATAAGCTCAAAGGATGGTATGCTTGAGCATGTGGACGACTTCTGTTACCTGGGATCATGGATCCGGAAGTCAGGTGAGGACCTTCGAATACGTAAGGGAAAGGCATGGGCAGCCTTAAATAGGCTTTCCAGGATTTGGAAGTCACCTAGAATTAATCGGAAACTTAAGGTCCGATTATTTAGAGCAGCAGTAGTTCCAGTACTCCTCTACGGGAGTCCATGCTGGGCTCTAACTGCTGAGGACACCAAATCTCTGGATGGCACATTCACAAGAATGCTACGCCGGGTTCATTGTGTCAAGTACAATGCACACATCTCCAACCAGACACTATATAATGGTAACCAGACACTTGGTTAAAACAAAGTGATATCTACGATTTCAAGAAACTATGTAAGGTTCTTATTGTTAACCGTCGTGTAATAAGTGACATTAGTGTCAATGATACAGTCGAAAAACAGATCAGTGTAAAGGTTGGTGTAGGGAGTGGTGGACAGGTGAATGGTGAACGAAGGTGTGAACGAATAGGTGAATGTAGTGGTGAACAGTTCGTTGAAGAAAGGGGTGGATGTATTGGTGGACGGAGTGGTGAACAGGTCATTGAAGAAAGGGGTGGATGTATTGGTGAACGGAGTTTTGAACAGGTCGGTGAAGAAAGGGGTAGACTTATTGGTGGACGGAGTGGTGAACATGTCGTTGAACAAAGGGGTGGATGTATTGGTGGACGGAGTGGTGAACAGGTCGGTGAAGAAAAGGGTAGACTTATTGGTGGACGGAGTTGTGAACAGATCGTTGAACAAAGGGGTGGATGTATTGGTGGACGGAGTGGTGAACAGGTCGGTGAAGAAAAGGGTAGACTTATTGGTGGACGGAGTTGTGAACAGGTCGTTGAACAAAGGGGTAAATGTATTGGTGGACGGAGTGGTGAACAGGTCGTTGAACAAAGGGGTGGATGTATTGGTGGACGGAGTGGTGAACAGGTCGTTGAAGAAAGGGGTGGATGTATTGGTGGACGGAGTTTTGAACAGGTCGGTGAAGAAAGGGGTAGACTTATTGGTGGACGGAGTGGTGAACAGGTCGTTGAACAAAGGGGTGGATGTATTGGTGGACGGAGTGGTCAACAGGTCGTTGAACAAAGGCGTGGATGTATTGGTGGACGGAGTGATGAACAGGTCGTTGAACAAAGGGGTGGATGTATTGGTGGACGGAGTGGTGAACAGGTCGTTGAAGAAAGGGGTGGATGTATTGGTGGATCGGAGTTTTGAACAGGTCGGTGAAGAAAGGGGTAGACTTATTGGTGGACGGAGTGGTGAACAGGTCGTTGAACAAAGGGGTGGATGTATTGGTGGACGGTGTGGTAAACAGGTCGTTGAACAAAGGGGTGGATGTATTGGTGGACGGAGTGGTAAACAGGTCGTTGAACAAAGGGGTGGATGTATTGGTGGACGGAGTGGTGAACAGGTCGTTGAAGAAAGGGGTGGATGTATTGGTGGACGGAGTGGTGAACAGGTCGTTGAACAAAGGGGTGGATGTATTGGTGGACGGAGTGGGAACAGGTCGTTGAAGAAAGGGGTGGATGTATTGGTGGGCGGAGTTTTGAACAGATCGGTGAAGAAAGGGGTAGACTTATTGGTGGACGGAGTGGTGAACAGGTCGTTGAACAAAGGGGTGGATGTTTTGGTGGACTGTGTGGTAAACAGGTCGTTGAACAAAGGGGTGGATGTATTGGTGGACGGAGTGGTGAACAGGTCGTTGAAGAAAGGGGTGGACGTATTGGTGGACGGAGTGGTGAACAGGTCGGTGACCAAATTGGTAAAATGATCAATAAACGGAGCTGTAAAAAACAGAAAAAACAGTTTGTTAACTGGCTTAAGGTCAAATGGATGAGGTTTCAGAAAACAAATACTAACATCATTCAGTTTAAATACAGTTTTAGTGAGGATGAACCATTTAAAGTTGTTGATATTAAACCAAAAGTTGAAACTAAAGTTGGAGACAGATGCAATCTACGTAGTAAAGGAAAGGGGAAAAAGCAAAATTTTAAAGGAAAAGCTACAGGTAAAGAAGTTTATGCAGCAGGTAAGAATCTCCCATCTCTGTCTCTCGCTTTCACTGGATTATGGCCCCATAAGATTAGTCTAAAGAAAAACAAAGATTTACTTGATATTTAACTATATATGACCTATATATTTTTTTTAAGGTCTTATATAAAAAACAAACTGGGCATATTACGAAACACTGTCGGAATCTCAATTCGTGAATGATGATATCATAGTTGCGGGAAATGACGAAATTGAAAGTGATTAAACTTTATGTTGGTTTATCTTTAGATAATTTTGTTATAAACAATACAACTATTGAAAAATAACAATAATATTAAACAACAACAAAACATTTCTTTGTATAATTGTATATTACTCCTAATAATTCGGAGGGGGGGGGGGGGGGGGGGGGGGCATTGCGAAACTTCTTGGAAAAAAAGTTAGTAAAATGTCCTATGTCGCATTAAAATATAATTTGGTAAAACGTCCTATGTTGCAAATTTGTCAAAAAGCCCTACAAGGAGGCTGTTTATCTGTATTTCTGGTCTCAGAAAACGATTCAACACCCTTTTAAAGTTAGAAAGAGAAATAAGACAGTGTAAATGTGCATTTTGTTTTGTTAAAATAGTAAACAAAAAAAGTGTTTTCTCAGAACAACTTTTTTAGACTTAGGACGTTTTACCACCCGCCCCACGATATGTACTTACTTGGAAAAACATTGGCACACTATAGTTTATGAGACGGTAACAATACCTGCAATATCTTACTGTAAAGTTTGTAAATCAAATCATAAATCCGACCTTCTCACCAAAACAGTAAACTCTAAGTAAGCGAATATATTGCAGTATCGATCTCTTATAACCGGTGAGGCAGAAAACAGTCTACGAGCAGACAAACTTCGATAAAACAAAATCCCGCGCAGCGAATCCTAAAATCAGGCTGACTCACTGGCGGACTAAGAGGCTCGTACACTTTGCCGCGGTGTGATTTATATGGTTGGGCGAAGAGACGCTAGCTAGGTACAGACAGAGATTTGGAGATGTCTAACTAGCGGGCAAAGTACAGTACGGACAAAAGTTAAATTTTATATATTTTGAGGTGTAAATAATTTCTAACGCGCGTGTGTTAATTCTGAACGGTCAAAACAGTTTTGCTCCTTCACATATATAATTACTGGGTACGGTGTGCATTTTACGAATATTCTAATTTTGTAACTTGTAGGTCCAATACTCACGAATGATAAGGTTCCTTCCCCTCTTGCGTATTTCCAGGACTCAAATTCAGGCATAAGGTTAATGCTACGCCCAGAATTCGGCAATTTTAGGTACCAGGTCCCTGATACTAAGAAGAGATGTGTTAGTTTACTACTGTAGGCGTACAGTTACTAATAGCTATCCTGGCGTCCTATCTAGAATTTTAGTCACCCAGGTAGTCCAGGTAACTTCCTATTAGGGCGTTGGCGGGGACACGGTAGATGTTAGTATCCCTAATAGCCTCAATTTATTTGCGCCTAGTTGTAAACTGCCCTACCGCCTGAACGGTACAATCCTAATTCAGGTGAAACACAACGACCCTCCTAGCCTACAAGTTCTAATGCAATGGACACCGTTGCACTGCAAATAGTCGCAAACGCACCTGTACTTAGCAAGAGTTAGGCGTACAGTTTGCTGCACCCTACCAATTTGTATGCTTCGTACCGGTGTGCCTACGTCCTATCTGCGTACTAGTATCTGCCTGCGCTCTCCCCCCCCGTAGGAATGTGAAGGTCTACTGTGGTTTTTCCTGAATTAAGACAGTACAGTCCCTAAGATGTAATTTTAGGCTCACAGCGTGTCACTACTTCTACCTTTTGATCTTTGGTCTTACTCTTAGGTAGCAAGGCATCGAACGCTGTCTAACCTTTCAGGCGATGGGCGAATAACTCAAGATGGTATTGCGGGTTGTCTCTTGTCTACATTCCCGTGATGTTCCCGTTCATTGCTGCGGCCCGATCTCTAGCTGGCCATCCTGTCCCTTAGCTGGGTTCACCGTAGTGAATCATGGTGAAAGAAAACAGATAGCGGTATTTCTGAATTTATTGCAGATAATAATACAAAATGTAATCTGAATACTAATGACAGAATAAACAAATATTGAGTAACTAATAAGATCAGAAAGAATATAAGATTGAAATATAGAAATGTGATAACTAATGAACAAATCGCACCTTTATATAGCAAATTTGTGCTGCAATCAATCGAGAAAATTCTCGATTGTTCTATAGGTTCTAACGGGTTTTTAAAGATAGCTATTGGTCCAGCTAATATATAACTTGCACGACATTGGTTACAATCAAATAACTACAGTCTCATTGGTACAGATAAATGCAATTAATTTGTAGCGGTCAATTTAAATGAGTTGAAATTCTGCACAAAAAATAATTCGCACTTACTAGGATTCGAACTCAATACCTACTACACATATAATTTCCAACGCTCTACCGACTGAGCTACTGAACCACTTGACCAATGGGTGTATAAATGATATAACAAATACAAATGAGGACTCAAAGTAATCTTTTACAAAGTTAATTCGAATAAAATAAAATTTTGAAAATCCACGGCATTTAGGGAATATAATTCTATACCGCTCCATGAAAACAGGATATTATCGTGCATAAAATATACGGTTTTCACCAATAATCAATCAAACTATAGAATACTTAGGGCGTACTTACATATTTACAATTAAATTTCAAACAATACTTCCTTTCTACGTAATGATTCGATACAAAATAATTACAAATTCAAACTTTACGTATTTAAGGCTTTACTAAGTAAGTACAATATAAATCTAAATTAAATTCACCAATATAAATCTATTGCATCTCAATATTGCATAAATTCAAACAAATTCAAATAATTACAAATACAAATAAATGAAAATGAGTCTTCCATCTACTCTTACTTTCTATTTCACTGTAAATACAAATACTGCTTATAAGATATAAATTGCATAATATTCGGAATAATCACAAATATAAAATATAAATCTTGCAAATACAAATTCTTACTGAATATAAATCTTACAAAATATAAATCTTTACTAAATATAGATATAAACTGCATAAGTTTAGAATAATATAAACTCCTTTGCATGAAACATAAATCTTTCAAATATAAGTTCCTTCTAAATATAAACTTTCTAAATTTCATAAATTCGGAACAATACAAATTGCATAAGTTCGGAATAAACACAAATATAAATATAAATTCAAATAAATCACAAATTCACAAGAAAGGCTCACGAGTCTTCCGTCCACCCTTGCCCTCCCTTTTATCGCTTAGTGGATCGAGCCCTGCCGCGTCCTCGAAAACTGCGCACAGGTGACTTTGCTCGCGATATGGGACTAATGGGGCGAGTCACTGGTTTCGTTTGGACGTTGAGAGACGGTGCGACTATTTCCTCGCAAATTCGTCTATTTGGCATCCCAAAACCTCGACCGATTCCTCGTGACCGATCAGTTGTCACTACAGTTGGTAGAACGTCTGGGAACGCGCGAGAAGCGGACGACGCAGACCCAAGAGTAGCTTGCGCCCCCTTGTTGATCAGCTGGTGTGTGTCCCGATCCTCCTGTTGGTTCTCTAGGAAGCGATACCGTATCCCGAGTAACTCGAATGGTCGGCTCAGCTCCCTTGCGTTCTTCTATATTAATAATTTTCTTTAATTGTTGGCCCACTTTCTGGACCCGTATGATCCTACCCTGTCCGTCCTCCCGAGGGTGACGTGCAGACGGCGCAACCGGAGTGGCTGGTATATTTGTCGCCTCTAGGACCTCCTCTTCCTCGAATACGCTCGCTCGTATACGTTTGTGGTAAAACGCGGCTCGGTATGCCCATGCGACGGTTAACCAAGCTCCTTTGTTCCGCTTTTCAGTTCGGAAACGATCGAATTCACCATACGTAATGCGATTAACGACTTTCTGAAAATTCCACGTGTTTTTGTTATCCGGGTGAATCTGTAGTAGATACTCGCGCACTACTCGAAATCCACTGTCGTGGGGTAAAATATCGACAACCTCAATAAGTTCGTCATATTGGGGCATAGCGGAGATATATCCTTCCGACATCATCGTCTGGGGATTTACCGCCCAAAATCCAAGATGCGCTCTCATCGGAAACCGTCTTCTTTGTGCCGATACATGTTCGTCGGCCAAATCTTCCCACTCATCGAATAATTTTCTCACGAGTTTTACAGATTCGTGTTCATAAGGTATGTCTCTTAGTTGGCATTCAGATGCTCGATGCCCTTTTATATTGCAGTAAGTACATTGAGCCATAAATCTCCAGCAAGTATAAAAGGTATGAGACCCTTGATCCCCACACCATCCACAGATTAGCTGAGTCGTAGTAATGTGCTTTCCACTGCACTTTGTCATATGATGTCCAGCGACGCCACATTTACTACACATCGTATTGGCAGGGTACCACACTCGTTCGTATATAAGATCTCCAATCGGTCGAGCGCTTCCTCCCACACTATAATCGTAATCATCTGGATCTATGGGTTGGTAGGTTTCTGAAGGTTGTATACAAACTATAGCATCTGTTGCTTCAAGTTGTCGAATCTCCGTCTGAGATTTCTTCGGGAGGTTCCTTATTATCTCAAGAAGTTCCTCTAAAGGATCGTCAGTGATCGTAGTAGTTACTTCGAAATCATCACCAAGGTGACCGATAGGCGCACGCGTCTGCCGTGATTCATCCGTAATCTCCACGATACGTTCTCCTTCATAGGGTAACAATGTAAACATAGATGGTCTTTCGATAAGAGATCCCGCACAGCGAAGATACACGGCTCGAAATATGCTAAATCCTGCTCGAGTAAAGGCATTGCTGTCTTTGCGAGCTTCGCTGTACTTTCTGATAATTCCTTTATACCAAATATAGTGTAGTACTTGGCTCCAAATCTTTCGAATGGCGCTGCTGCCTCCTCTTGGATATCATATCCCCATCTCGGCTCTCCTTGTATCCCTTTCTCCATAATTAGAGGTGTAGTTACATAATCATTACTACTAGAGGGAATACAACAGAGTTTGTGGTTAGTTGTGAGGAGACGTGAGAGTTTCGTCTGCCTTTTGGGCTTCGACAACGCTCTAACCTCCTACCCATAGCCTAAGATCTAAGGTTTCTTTAATGACACGCTGCTTCTTATCTAAAATTTTTTGCCGAAATAAAAAACGAATTTGGGCTAAACTGGCTGTGAGTCTAAAATACTCACTTTTTGATCCCAAACTATTATCAGAAAATAAGCAGTCAAGAATTAGTAATAAATATAGGGGAGTCTATTTATTTGATGTAACTTATTGAAACAAGACCGTGTAAAATTTAATTAAAATTTTAAGAAAGGCTCGCAAGTCTTCCTCTCTTGTTTCTCTAATTTTAAGTTCCACCCGACTGTACCCTGAAATCTATTCACTGGAGAAAATTTTTAAAAATTTTTCAAATCCAAATGGATTGTCTAAAATTTCGAAAATGTCTCAATATTGTGAGTTCCAAGTAGAATTCCATTTCTTATACCTACAAATCCCGCTCCTATGTGACACATAAGGGTACCACCCTCAATGTTCACATATAAAGACAATGGAATTCTACCGCTGTCCTTACTACGGTGTACAGGTACATGGAAATCTATTTGTAAACTCCTAATTATTTACTAATACTAGTTGGAGATTTGTAGTCTCCAGACTCATTACGAGTCTCTTCAAGAAGTACGAGACGTTGAGTCGGTCTGTCTACTGTACGACCGTCAATTGTCCGTACCGTCACAGTTCTTGTCACTCCATCCATAGATGGATGTGTGGCTAAAATTACACCTGTTATCCAGAAGCGTCTTTTTAGATTCACTTCTGCTAACAGCACGTGATCTCCCGGCTTTAATGCGCGGGTGTTATTGTACCATGTTGTTCTGGCAGAAATAGAGGGCAAATAATGGTTTTGCCATATTTCCCAGAATTTGTTAGCCAGTAGTTGCGTGATTTTCCACGCTTTTCTACCGTAGCTATCGCTTTCTATTGGAATTGAAATAGGTATTAATGTAGTCGGTGCCTGCATAAGCAGGTGTGCCGGTGTCAAAGCAAACTGAGATTGTTTGTCATCGGGTACTAATACTATTGGTCTAGTATTTAGTATTGCCTCGATTTCAACAAACAATGTTGTCAGTTGGTCGTCTGTCAATATGTGGTTTACTGGAATGACCTTTGCCATGGCTGTTTTTATAGATCTAATCAATCTCTCCCAGACTCCGCCTCTCCATGGACTATCTGGAGGATTAAACTTCCAAACAATCTTGTGAGGTTGTAGTTCGTTCGAGATTTGATCATGATCTAATTTCTTAAAGGCTCTAGCAATCTCATTTCGAGCACCAACAAAGTTTGTCCCTTGGTCTGAGTACAAGCATTTCACTAGTCCGCGTCTAGCGATAAATCGCCGCAATGCTAGTATAAACGCGTTGGTAGAAAGATCCATCACTCGTTCAATGTGAACTGCCCTACTGGACATACATGTGAAAATCAGTCCCCAGCGTTTTACTAGTATACGTCCACGTTTCGTATGTATGGGACCAAAGCAATCAATTCCAGTCTCTGTAAAAGGTGGTCTGAATGCTTGAAGTCGTGCTTGTGGAAGTTCACTCATTTCTTGGGTACCTATTCTAGAATGTACCTTTTTACAAATAATACACGTACGCGTCACTGAACTTAACGCTTTACTGGGTCTAATTAATACAAATCTTGTACGTAAGTAGGAAAGACAGTGGTGTCTTCCAGCGTGTTTCAGATGTAAATGTGCGTCCAGTATCATTGCACGTTGTAGTTCGTGGTGTTGCGGTATTATTATTGGGTACCTAAAGTTTGTGTTAAAGTCAATGTTTTGAAGCCGAGATTTATGACAAATTAAGCCATTATAAATAATCGGACTCCAACTCAGTATTGGTGACGACTTGATTGGTTGACCTTGATTTATGGATGTGAATTCGCGCGCGAAATATCGCAGTTGGTAATGGCGAATTAATTTAATCTCACACCTGTCAATCTCAGCCAATGTAAGTCGACGTGTAAAGTCGCGTTTGCCTTTAACGTATTGTACAAAACGTACAATCCACGCTAATTTTCGGCAAGCGTTCGTCCAAGAATCTGTTAAGTTTACAATACGGTCGACGTAAGTATTTGTGACGTCATCAGGTAAGTCAATGGAAAATTTGGAAGGTTTTGAATTACTAGAAGGGCCCACGGGTCCGCCGGTAAGTATTCCCTTGTTGACTGTTGATCCGTCCGGGTCTACAAGTAATTTGTCCTTCTTCGTCTTCTTACCTTGATTGTCAGTACTTTGTAAGTCGATCGTTAATGGTGGTTTGAACTCTATGGGGTCAGCAGGTTTCGGTAAACTTGTTTTTCTGCCGATATTAATACCAGGTCTCACCATAGGTTGCAAGTTCGGTATGTCTCTTGAGCGCAGAGTAACACCTGTATTTACATTAGCGTAGGTACTACCCACATCTGTAATACATGAGGTTTCACCGTGCTTGTGGTTGCTCAAGTGTGTCAAAATTGGTAGTTTGTCAATACAAGGCCGCTCCAATAGGGAAACTGCGGCTTTACTGTTAGTCGATACATTACTAATGTCCGGTAGAACATTTTGTGATGTTTCTGACAAAATGTCTAGTCGACTGTCTAGTAATGTGTCTGGCGATACGTCTGGTAACGTATCTGGTTGTTTGTCAATAGAAGGCCGCTCCAATAGGGAAACTGCGGCTTTACTATTTGTCAATGTGTTACTAGTGTCTGGTAGAACATTTTGTGACATGTCTGGCAAAACGTCCGGTTGACCATCTAGTAACGTGTCTGGTTGACCGTCTGGCGATATGTCTGGTGTAGAAAGGCTCGCAAGTCTTCGTCTCTTGACCTTTGAAGTTATATCTTTCCATTTCGCCTTCGGTTTTTTCTTGAGTTTCGCCGCCGTCGTCCTTTTCTTTGCCTTCCCCTTTTTTGGTTTCTTGATTTCGGCGTCCTTAGGGATAGTGTTAGATTTGTTGTCGTATAACGGAGGCCAATCTTGTGTCGATTTCTGCAAGAATTGGGGTCCGTGTTGCCAAAATTCTTTGTTTTCCGGTTTACAGAATTCCTCAGGCATCATTCCTCGCGACGCAATATCAGCTGGGTTTTGTGGTCCGGGACAATGTCGCCAATCCTCTTTTATTGAACGGTCTAGAATTTCTGCGCGACGGTTAGCTACGAATGTCTTGAATTCAAGTGTGTCGTTGTTTATGTAAAATAAAACCAACGTCGCGTCAGTCCAATAAAATATCTGTAAACTTGACTGTAGTTCTGTCTGTATGAGGTTCACGATGGTGGTTGACAGGGTTGCGGCTTGTAGCTCAGCTCGTGGTGTCGTCATATACTTAGTAGGCATTGTTTTTGCCTTAGAAGTAATGAGCGAAACATCGAATCCTTCTGAGTCTACTTGTCTGCGCAAGTACGCTGCCACACCAAAACCGTTGTCACTGGCGTCAGAAAAACAGTGTAATTCCAAGTTGTCAGGAAATGTTGTTTGTAATGGAAAGTAAACTCTGGGTATGGAATAATCCTCTAGCGAAGATAATTCCGCCTCCCAGGTCTTCCATAAGTCCACTTGGTCTGATGAGATCGGCTCGTCCCATGTCAGTCCATCCTTCCAAATACTGCGCATATAAATGCGGGCTTGCAGTATAATTGGACTGATGAATCCTAATGGATCGAACAATCGGCTCAATTTTGACAAGCATGATCTCTTTGTCAGTGTGTTTTCTTGACTGTCCAGTCTCACTTTCACTCGAAAGTTGTCCGTGTTTGGGTCCCAAAAGAGCCCCAACACCTTGGTCGTCGGTAGTGGTTCGAACTCTAGGTCTATGTCACCACCTCCACGCTCAGTCGTTCCGAATGAGTCTACTAATTCGGCACTGTTTGAGGCGAATTTGGTGAGGTTAAAACCTCCACCCGCTAAGCAGTCCCGTAATTGATGTGCTACTGTTGTAGCACGTTCTACTGTGTCGCAACTCTGTAAACCGTCGTCGACGTAAAAGTCACGCTCCACAATCCTAATTATCTCTGGGTCATACAGGTGTTTCTGATCCCTAGCGGCTTGTTTTAGGGCGTACATCGTGCAGTTTGGGCTGTCCCTGGCACCGAAAACGCGAACTTGCAGTTGGTAAGTCGCCGGTGGTAGACTTAAGTCTCCTTCCGGATACCAGAGGAACCTCAAACTGTCTCTGTCTCGCTCTAACGCTCTCACTTGGTGAAACATCGCTTCAACGTCGCAAGTAAAAGCTACTTGACGCTGACGGAAGCGCATAATCACCCCCATAAGATAATTATTCATATTTGGTCCATCCATCAACTCGCTATTGAGGGACATTCCCTCAAACAGAGCCGCACAGTCATTGACTACGCGTACTTTGTCTGGTTTGTCGGGGTGTCTCACGTAGTGATGTGGCAAGTAGTACGTCTGGTCAGTCACTCGCTCCGGGTTAGTCATTCGGATAGCGTATCCCTTAGTCAAATACGTCTCCATCTGAGTGTTGTACTGCAGATGGGCTTTCTCGTCCTTTAATAGACGTTGCCGTATTGACGTGTAGACGTCTTAGAGCCAGTGGATAGTTATTTATGAGTTTAGGACTTTGGCTACGCCATAACATCCCTACCTCATAATGTCTGTCCTCCGTCTGTCGGATAGTATCTTTCATGATCTTCAGAGATTGTTTCTCCTGTTCCGACATACAAGGTTCGTAGCTACCAGGTTCAGCTGTATCTTGTTCTAACCACCTGATAGTCTTCTCCGTTAATTCTTTGTCCAGTGCAGCTTGTTCCATTTGATGATTTCTCAATGCGTCATCATCGATATCGACGGGCCTCGTTGATGTCGTTGGGGTAGGTAGACTCGCAAGCCTTCCGGCGTTATCATCTGTCGTCGATGGAATCTCTAGCTGACTCGTCTTCTCCCCAAGTTCTAAACTCACCTGGTGGGTTAGCTGCTCCTTGTGACTTATCATACTAGTTACACGTCTGTTATGTTTTGTCGACTGTAGTGTAGTATGGTTCACGTCGTGTGAGAAGGAATGAATTGAATTTGTAGTTAATAAACTACATGTACTTTGTACATCGTCTTCCTGGTCACTTACGTCTAGTGTGCGCACAGGCGCTCGAGTATACCAGCCTATCGGCGTTCTACAGGCGTATGCGTTTCCCGCTACGACTGCCGATGGTCTGGTTTCCCACACCTGATGTAGGTTGAATTGGTCCGTCCCGATCAGCATGGCTACCGATCTATAATTGACAGGACATTCGGGTACACCAAGGTGTCTGAAATACTTACGGTCCTCCAAGGATTGTTCTGGGACCGGACCTAGTAGGTTACTAAAGTCTTTGGTGGCCGCAAAGGTCAAATCCTTGAAGGGTAACAAAGACCTCTCCCTCTCGCTGTGTTGCGATTTCGGAAGAAGAGAGTCTAAGTTTAACTTGACTCGTGTCACTGGTATTGCACGCTGTCCGTGCATACTACTTACGGTATAACTGACACGCTTACCTTGTCTGAGATCCGTCACGACGTCAGCTATCTTTTCATCCACGTAACTGTGAGATGAGGCTGAATCTAGAATAGCGTAGATTCTCTTACTCCCCTTTGTGCCAGTAATCTTAATCGGAATTACACTAAATCCCTTTAGTTGGTCAGTAGTCAGAAGCGCGATCGATGGCTGTTCATACGTCGAATATACGTCGTCGTCTTCTGACTCTTCGTCCGACGATCCGGATTGTTCTGAGAAGCAATCCTCAATATGGGTCACGAAAGTTGGAGTCGTTTTCGATTCTCGTTTTCTGTAGGCCGCATCACATCTCGCTGCTGCTTCCGGGTGTTCCCTGGCGAAGCGTTTTGTCGGTGTGTGGCTGTCTGTGTGGAGCAGACCGTCGTGGTTGCGTCCACAGGATGGACAAGTGTCGGTATTTGGGCAATCTTTGCGCACGTGTCCGTGTCGCGTACACCGCCAACAAGAGTCTAATGGCCGTATCTGCAGCCGTCGTTCTTCTGAGTTTAACTCACGAAACTGTCGACAACCCCTCAACTTGTGACCGATATACCGCTTGCCTAAATGCTCGCAGTATTGGCAGCCGCTGAAGTCGGTGCTGAGTTGCTGTCTCGTCTGTTTTGTCCCAATGGGCGCAGATACCCTACTACCGTCCGAGAATTGTCGGGTTTCCGTCGATGTGGCATAAGTGGCCGTCTTGGTGGATGTTGTCTGGGGTTTTTGTCGGTTGGAGGATGGCAAGGTGATCCCTTCTGCTACGATGTGCTGGTCAGTGTAGTTGGATCGAGTTTCTACAACTGCTTCCCTGGATATCAAAAGGTACACATCCTCCAGTTTTAAGAATCCACCCCGCTCTTCCCGCTGGTATTCGATCTTTCTCCACTCCCGACGAAGTCGATGGTGGAGTCGTCCTATGATCTTTAATAGGACTGTAGGGGTATTCCCGTAGTCAAGTTGTCCAATGGATCTCAAAGTAGTGATAGCGTTCTTTATCTCGTCAGCCAGTTTTAATAAGTCGACGGGTTTAGTGATAGCCCCTCAGTAGT